>RAOR01000376.1:0-28282 GCA_009805435.1 Neurospora sp. FGSC 26625
TAACAAGGGCCGGGAAGCGGCCCTCTTATATACTGGTCTTCGAACTCGTCCCGTAGTCCCGTGTTTTCGGGACTCCGGGACGCTCCACATGACCTGGTCCCGTAGTCCCGTATTCTCGGGACTTCGGGACCCTGGGTTCGGGCTATATTCTATTGGTCAATCCATCTTGCTTACATAAGGGTTTTCTGATTGGATCGTAATAATCATGATGTGAGTGGTTGACACGGTGACTTCTGCGAGACACCAAAGTCCGACTTCTAGCACAAGAAACGTCCCGCCCCTGGTTTAATCATCTTCCTCACACAACGAGAGGTATTTCCAGCCGTCCGAATGGTCGTAGGAATAAACCGAACACGTCACGGTCAGTACATCACACCTTGGATATAGTCTTTCACGCATCCAAGAGTCTTTATTACACCTTTGAACCCAGATTCGAGGCAGTTCCTAGATGGAAAAATCCCTAATAGACTGTGGCCGACATGTTTGAAATTATTGTGATCCCTATCACAGGTTTGTAACGGCCTTTCCTAACCAAAACGAGCGGTATTGGACTGTCCGTGTTCGGTTTATGCTTACGACCGCTCGCCGTCCTACCTAGGTATTCGCCACATTGGCTGCGCCTCAATATCCATCCTTCCCTTCCGTCCATCTGTGGATTTGCGAATTGCATGTTGGAGCCACTGCGTCCAATGGTAGCAAACAGATGCTGAGGCAGGCTCCGGATACCACCCGGAATGCTGCATCATACATGCATCATGCCGTCGATAGCATGCCTCTGAGCAGGCCTCCACGCCAAGAGGCGGGGATGCCTAACAAGGGTCTCCTCCGCAGGACCGGTAGCTCTGGTCGTCTGACAGCCCTCGAAAGAATATATGAGGAGCTGTAGGCCTCGTTGAATTGATGTTGCTCTTTTCCACCACAGGATTCAGTCGAGGGAGACCTCCGTCCTTTCACCAGCTATTCTGGGGGCACCCAATCCCTCCCCTTCGGTAGGTACCCCATCCCCGATTCTGCCTGGCCCTTGATTGGGGAAACCACCAAGACTGACCAATTCTCCGACCGAACAGGATCACAACCCCAATCAGCAAGAAGCGCACCGGTGGGGGCGCTTTAACCCCCCACCAGGCACCAGAGCATTTGGCAATGTTACAGTGATCAAGTTAGAGGTTACTTGCCAAATCAACACTCGGGAACAAGATGTGGCGACGAGCTCTTGTTCACAGGGCCCTTGGGCTTTAGCTACACCTTGTCCTCAAGTGTTGATTTGGCAAATGATCCTACTTTTGGTCAGCTGGGGGGCAGCGGGGGAGAAGGAGATGGGACAACATGGTGGGATCTGGGACAGGGGAGTTTCCAGATAAACGACAACAGCATTGACGACCACAACAACTACGACAACAGCAGCTACGACAACAGCAGCTACGACAACAGCAGCTACGACAACAGTTTCGAGCGTCTCGGCTTCGAAGGGGTGCCGCAATATCTGCCTCACAAAGGCTCGGGGGCTCTCCTTGACGAACCTTTTCCGGGCCTTTTTGCGAGTACTCAAAACACATGCGATGCAGCTTACCAGACAAGCCAGGCCTACGATGGCCTTGATTGGCAGCATCTCGCCTCTGATCTACCCCTTCAGCAGATAACCACACTGATTGGGAACGAGGCCGGCTTTTCCAGATGGGTTTCGAGTCCTGTCCCAGGGCCGATGATCCAAGGTCTTCCACTGATGCAACTGGACTTGACTTCATCACCGCTTGTGGACATGCCGATGCAGTCATGGGACCTTCAGTACATCCACAGCTCCAGTCCCCCCATCATCGAGGAACAACTTGCTGCGAGACTCCAGCTTGGGCAAAACACCTGTGCCTGTATGAGCGCCTGTAGACGGCAAACCACCGGTAGCACGAGCACGGCACACACTCCGGACATGGCATGGCAAACAGGTACCGGAAGCAACTTGTCGAGAAGCCCAATCGACTCGAACGATGATCAGTTCGTATGCGATTATCCCAGCTGCAAGGTTACAAAACCCAGTCAAAAGGAGCTCAAGTAGGTCTCTTTTCGCGCTCCTTGCTCTGCCATTGAGGCACAGATTCTAACATTGTTGTATTATAACAGGGTACACCAAAAATGCCACAAGAAGAAGTACAGGTGCGACGAAGATGGATGCCAGAAAGCATTCTATGTTCCAGCACACCTAGAACGGCACCGGAAGACACACCTTCGTCGAGACTCGGAAGACGTTGAAACATATCGTTGTCCAGCTTGTCTGAAGACTTACACTCGTGACGACAATCTGAAACGGCATATCCGGAAAAGGCACCCTGCCTTGATGAAGAAGATCAAAGTGAAAACACCATAACTCTAGGGAATATGCGTAGGGGGTTTGCTTGAAGTTGCTGGACGCACGTTGAACTGGGGCACATTCGGTATCGGGACTGAATTGCCCGTCACCACGTCCTCGGAAGAGAGGATTAGTCTCGGTGGTCGTGGGAGTATATTCCGACACCAACGTCAATTGTGGTTTGGATATTCACTACCACAACCACCGAGACTCTTCCTCTCCTTCGAGGGGGTAGCTCTTCAACGAGCTACAGGTTACATGAACTTTCAGCGAACCGGCGCTAGGCATGCCGTGCTGGGGTGACCGTTGCGTTTTGCGACCCGTCAAGGGCTTTTATCCCTTCTCGGCTCTGTAGACTGCGTCCAGGTTACCCCCGGCTTTGTCTCCTCTTCATCATCTGGTTGACGAGTGGTTCGACATGTTTGGGCCCTGGACATGTGTCTGAATTGCGATGATACAGATCGGAGGATGAGACGAAGGAGGACAGCACTGGACGCAGGCTACAGAGTCAATATTACACCTGAAGGGATAAAGGCCCAAGATCGGCAAACGCAACGGATTTCTCATTTTCTTTGTTGGTGAAAGATGGAGGTGGCGGAGAGAGGTGGAGGAAGATGTGTGTCTGAGAGGTTAGGTCGTCAATGCTTGGTCTTGCCATCTTCTCCAAATATGGAAGCAAGCCTTGACGCTCTGGATCCTTCAAGTGGATATGTTTCCTTTGGTAGATAGCATGTAGAAGAGGAGCTTTTCACTCACGTATCAATCTCCCTCTCGCCGTGGCTTGCTCCAGCGCCCGTTCTCTATCAGCTGTCTTTGGAGTCTCACCTGAGCATAATCTTGACTAGAATAACTGTCTACATCCCGCTATAGTTTCACCACCCAGCGAATGCTATTCAATCAAGTGTTGAGAGTAGACTGTCGAACCCACCAACCTTCTACTACTCGTCACATACCAAATCCTCTGCTTGGCTACAACCTGTTGCATCGAGGCTTGCATGTTGTTGCTTCCTCCTCCTAAAATGCACCATCAAATCTAATGTGCTCAAACGTGGAACTCCGCCATTCTGTCGGGATCGAAGGATGCCCCGCCATCACATGTCGACACAGGGCGGGCAAGAGCCATCAGCTGGGAGGAAGGCGCCTGCCAAGCGAGAGGGAAGGCATTGTCACTTCAGGGAAGCTACAGCGCTCAGAATTGGCAGGAAGACTCGCCTGTACACGGCCAGAGAGGCAGGCCGGCATCGGCATCCAGGTGGGGCATGAATGGTCGTCTAGATACGGGGCTCGTCCTCGTCGTTTGGCTCGTTTTCTTCTCCCCAATCACCTCCATCCTGTTGCCACCTTGTGGTATTGTTCCTCACTTATTTCACTGATAACTCATTGACTCTCGCAGTCTGCCACTCTTCCATCGCCCAGCTAAGATACCTTTCGCAATTTCCTAGGGAGCATGGTAAGAATTGTTGTATTCATCATACTAAGCTCACTTTACATATTCAGCTATGAACTAGGAACGGAATAAGTGGCACTCCCTATTCTCTAATCGTGGCAGGAAGTCCCTTAACTGACCTTGACATTCAGTCCAGATGAGTGCACACCATTCCGGTTGGATTCTCAATACAATCCATGCATATCCTGACCTCCTTCTTTATTCTTTCCAACTCCTGCTGGACAGCTCGAGGATCCAGTTCCCGGTTCCCACATACACATCCAGGACACATCCTCTCGTGCTTGTTCACTGCCTCTATCCCCAACAACAGATCAATGGGCGGGTACTCGTCCCCGGTGGGTCTAACTCTGCCGAAGCCGAACCGTTTGTAAAGCTGTTGGTAATCATCAATGAAGTGCGTAGGGTGAGGGCACACAGAGGTGGGATTGCTATCAGGCTCATTTCTCCGTCCAAGTATGTAGATGAGTTCGAGAAGCTGGGAGTGGACGCGAGCTGTCCGTTCGGCGAGGAGGACTGAAGAGTTTAAAGTGGGTTAGTATTGTCAAGTCCACAGTCCAACGAAGAGAAAAAGATACTTACTCCAAAACTTCTTAGGCAGCGCCTGTTCTAGTAGCTTGTCTTCCAGGAACGAGGTGAAGCTTTCCTGGTGTCTCATCGCCAGCTCAACCGTCAGCTTCGCAAATGCTGACCTTTCCCTAAATAACCACGCGGCAGCCACCAAGTCCATGATCTCTTTGGACGTCATCTTAGGTCTGAAGACGGGATAGGTGTTGGGAGCAATACCCAAGTCAACGAGCACAGTACCCGAGGCCATACAATCAACCATGCTCCTCCCGAGCCATGCTCCGCTGGCTAACTTCAACGCTCTGCGGAGGTCGTATTTATCGGCAAGGAGAGCTATATGCAGCAATCTCCGCGGCTTCAGAACTTGAGCAACCAGGTCATTGCGGAGGTGCAAAACGCAAAGGATGATGCTCATAGCCTGGGGGTTGTCATCCGCATCCGGGAGGAAGACCTCCTTCGGCTGGAGGGGCCACACATCTGAAGGGTGGCCGAGTACTTGGCTCTGACGCTCAGGTACCTGGCGCGGAAACAACATGGCTGAGAACCTCTCAGACGCGGAATGGATGACGGTATCGTTAACCTGCAGGCGGATGAGAGGTGGGAACTTCGACTCGGACTGGGACGGATCGTGGCCGCTGACAGTGATTATTACATTACCGACGGGCGAGATGTTGATGAGAGGAGTCTCACCGGTGCCGGTCAGTGCGTTGGAAACGGAAGTGGGTGAGGCCGTTATGGCACGGTGTGAGGAGTCTGTTTCCTCCATCGTTGCGTGGTGGAGAGAAGTTGTCTCAGTGGCTGGGGAATGGAGCTGGCTCTGTGTTATATGGCGGATGTGACTAGGAAACGAGAAACTGGAGGAAGCATCGGAGGGTGGCTGGGGAGGGAAGGCATTCTCTCGAAGAAAGTACAGCAGACGAAGAGAAAGCTCAAGAAAATGCCAACAAAGCTCTTTGGAGCGGGAGACTTCAAATACAGTGTTTGGAGCCGGTTACAAAGGAAGACGCTTTAAATTCAACTAGAAACAAATCGCTGAAAATAAAGTGGGAATAAGTACTGTCAGGAAGAAAACCGGTTTGGTATGTGGGATTAGCGCTACTGACTTGGGGATACGAGGGTTTGTACGGTACACTACTCGTGGTAGTTGATGAATGAAAGATGTCGAAATTCGTAGGGCACGTATAGGAAATCGCAGGGTGCGTGAAGGGTTTCCCTAGGAAAGCAACATCCACCTTCGCCGGACCACCAACACGAAAGTGCCGATTACCCGTCGCACGTCCCTCCTTCAGCTTCAAAAGCTATGAAATAGCCATGCTACTAAGCACATGAAGTAGTATCTTGATAATTTACATGGTTTTTAGCACTTGCCGGACTTATCCATGGATGTATACCCATCTAGCTGAGCGTGGTTATTAGTCCACTGCTTGTAACCTTGGGGGAGGGGGCTGGAAAATCCGCTTGGGAACTGGTTCCACTACATCTTTCGAGTTTATTCGGTTTCTGGGTAGATGGCTCAGACTCTGGCACAGCCGCTTGGCTGGGCTGGGTCTCCATAACCGCTTGGTTAACCTGGGAGTCTGACTCTGACACAGTTACTTGACTGGGCTGGGTCTCTGTAACCGCTTGACTGATAGTCGCTTGGCTGGCAGTCGCTTGGCGGATCTGACGGGGTTGCAAAGAGACTGGGCAAGGCTTCCGATTACGCGACACTAAGATGCTGTCCCCGGTTCGTTAGTACGGTCATAGGTAGGGAATGTGAGTACCTCTTACATAGAGTCATGTCCTGCGTCAGTCGGAGTCTAACCGTCGAGATTACTACGGCGGATACGTGCGCGTGCATTGTAGATGTCCTTCCTCGTGTGTACCGAGCCTGGAAATTTCTTCCGTAGGACGGAGTCAACCTCACGGGCAGGCATATCGTTGAGCATGGAAGCCTCGTCAATTGCTTCGAAAACTTCTGGCTGCAGCCTGCGGTGTTGAGTGTGTGCAGAAGGGTGGTGAGTTTGGCCATGGTTGTGTACTTGATGGACAGCTTTGTCGTGTAAAAGGAAGTGCCAAAGGCCATCCTTCTTGTCCTTCTTTGCAACTGCCTTCCAGTTGCAACCACACTTGCGCGAGGCAGTCTTCCGAATGGTTATTATGGTGGCGGTGGATTTGCGCGGCTTGCCAAATCGATCGCAAAAGAAGTGGTATCGAGTGTAGTCTTTGGCTGGGACTCCAGGCTTGGTGCCACGGCCTTGCCCACGGTTGACTGCAAATCCATGGTTGAGCGCCCATTTGTTGACTGATTCTTGAAGGCCTTCAATTGTTGTCGAGGGGGGTATAGCGCCGGAGGGTGGGTTGGGAATCGCATCTCTAGGATCAAAGAGATCGTCGTGTTCTGAATCGCTTGCTGGATGAACAGGTTTGCTGGCGACTTGGGATGGGGCGTCGTGAATTGAATCAGGATTGGATTCGCCGTCCGAGTTGCCGTCAGTGTCGCTGAAGCCTTCCCATTCTTCATAGACTTGGTTGGGTTGATTGAGTTGGAGTAGCTCACTGCCCGTGAACTCGATCGTGGCATCTAAAGCCCACGGTGGCATCTTGGAAATCGGGTGCGCGATGCGCGCAACTGACGTGAGTCTTCTAGTGATAAAGAAACGGCCGAAAAAGGTTAGCAAACTGCTCGGGTGACTGATATGATGAGTATTCACGTACCTGCGATTGATTCTAGCTTGTTTTGATGATCAAAGGTGGAGTGGTTTTAAAGAGAGAAAAAAGAAGGAAGTACCTGGAGGTGGGAGGTTGAAAGCGATGAAGATGTGTGTTGCGGTGGGGGTTGTGACTGTCCCACCTCACCTCCCTTCCATTCACTTGTGTCGGAAGTTCGTGCTTTGGGCGCCCATTCACCGGCACTCCCTCTGCCCAGGTTTCCGTTTCTCCTACTTCCTTCCTTTTCTCATTGTACCTTTCTCACCTCCTTTGAGTAAAACGAAAAAAAAGAGTGGAGAGGTCTCGATCGTGAATCGAATTGGGGACGTATAGCAACTGGAAGGGAGTAGAAGAGCCCTATTTTGCATAGCCGGAAGACGCCAGCTACAATATACTATCCCAGAGGGGCCCGCTCAGTGGAGTATCACGCCTACTTTTTTGTAGCAATGACAGGCCACGTGCGCAGGCATGTGCCCCTAGGCCTAACCCTAGCGGATTCAAGCAAAGCTACGCACCATACCGCTCGACCACTGTCCCTTTCCGGGGGTTGTTGTATACCTTCCTCAAAGAGAAAGCCTATACACTCTATACACTACCAAGACACACCCACTCAACTGCACCCTTCAATTGCATTATTAAAATGCATCACTAAATTGCACTCAGATTGCACTCAATTCGAAGCTTCTCTGCCAGTACGACCACTGCGGCCAATCTTTTCATTCCGGTCATTGTTGTTATCAAAAGCTCAAAGCTCCCAAGTTGAAGACATTCGTGGAACAGAAAGGTCCCACCACCAAACTGCATCACAACCCCCAAGTCTTTCCTAGTCACCGTTATACCATGGTACGATCATCTGGCAACCCAAATTCCCATTAATGAGAATGCGCACCAGCCATCTCCACGCACTCGAAACAGATCTTCGCCTCCCTCTTAGCCTTCTCCAGCTCCTCCTTGACAGCACCCGGTCCCAACTCCCTCTCACCGCAATCACACTCCTCTCCCACACTCGCTGCCTCCTGCTCAGCCAGCGGCTCAACGGCCCTGAGCAACTCGCTCAAGGGAACCGTAGATCCCCAGCCGTGCTACTCCCAAACATCCTCCCACGAACTAGTCAACTGGGCCCTTCCTCCGCAGCCGCAACCGTCATCAGCCACTCTGTGGCGAACGAGGTCCAAGACCCGCATCTTCAGCTGAGCCGCGCGCTCGCCGACGAGGGCAAGAAACCGAGTTAGCTTTCATGGAATCCAATGTCACCAAGATATGAAACTTACAATGAAAGTTGTCGGGCAGCACCCTCTGCGCCACCACATCCCCCGCCCACAGCCGAGCAAAGGATCCAGCCCTGCCCTCGTGCTTGACCATCAGGTCCAAGCCAAGCTCCGCAAACCGTCTTCTCTCCCCCAGCTACCAAGCAACAGCAACTAACCACACCATCTCCTGGGCCGTTCCGTTCGCCCTGACCTTGTCGACAACCTCCGCGAACCAGTGGGCCCACGGGACAAACAAGTTGTCTTGCAACTTGTACTTCTTGATGGCCACCGCGAGGTGGAGGAATTCTCGGGCACTCGGGCCAGGCGCAGGGTTGGCTGGGGTGGCGGGCCGGATGAAGTGGCCGGGGGAAGCGAGGGCGTAAAAGATTGCTTTCATGGCGAAAGCGTCGTCATCTGGGAGAGCGATCTCCCGGGGAAGCAGGGAGGCAGAGCCAGGCCCGGGGGAGGAAATGCCTTGCATTTCCATGGCGTAGGGCGCCAGGATTTCGGCGAAGACGGACGAGGCTTCGCGGAGGCCGGTGAGATCCACGAGGATCTCTTCTTGGGCTGGGCCCACCAGGAAAACGAGGTCACCGCTTGGTGCATCCTCAGATGAAAGGAAGCCGAGAGACTCGACGGGAGAGTTGGGAGGCTGAGCGGGGAAGTTGATGTTATCCATCTTGGATAAGATCGAGAAAAAAGTTTGGGGTAGAGTGATATAGAGAGGTAGGGATTTTGGATGAATGGTTGGTTCTTTTGTCTGTGATGTTTGAAGTTTTGATCGAAACTCGAGAGATGTAGTCAAGTTGGACGAAAGTTCTGTCGAAATTGAAAGATGTAGACGTACAAGTCAATGTTCGAAACTTGGAACTGTCTTCGGACGATCGAAAAAAAAAAAAATCCGAGCTCAACTTCGGCTGAAGAAAGAGAAAGATCGAAGAGAAGGGAAGAAAAGAAGGAAGGGAATTTATACCTCTACTTCTCGATAGCCACCTTAGAATCGTAGAACCTATTGTCAAGATGCACAATAGCCGAGTCTGCCTATTGAGTTCATATTGGAGACACAAACACGTAGGTATTTAGCGTACTGCTCACTGATTCATGAATAGGACCCTGCAGTAGAGTAACAATAGGAATTTCAACCGATGGAAACGGAGTTGGATCTGAAACGAGAGTTCATCGTAAGAGAAGCAACCCGACAATAGGACACTCGGCAGGGGCATGTTTTGGTGGATGTGCCTTTGGGTGCTTTGAACTACATCAGCAGCTCCCTAACGAGTGATTCCAGACGTTTGGTTACGGTACGTAGCTCTCTCTCGAGCTCGATAGTACGAAGCGATTGTCTACGGGCCACGGCAAGTTTGATTTGGAGACTCAACACGTCTTCTTGTAGGGCGCGTTTGTCGTTTTGAAGGATCGACACCTGCTCTTGCAGGCAAGTGTTTTGGCGACGTAGCTGGGCCACCTCTTCCATCAAGCGCTCGTTCTTCATTTGTTGGTCCATTTTGTTTGTGTGTCGTCGGGTAAACTTTTAGTGCGTGAGGGATGAGGGATAGTAGGCTTGAAGCAAAATGGTTGTCTGGGATTTGGTTTAATACAACGTAGAATGTGCGCTGCCTTTTTTGCGCGGTTCAAGGTGCTTTACGACTACGGATTAGCTCACACGGAACTTTATCAACGCCCTCGACACTTTGCACGCAAAGAACGGGGATTTGGATTATTGCATCGCCACAGGAACAATAGTCCCATGAATCATTTGATTGTCAAGATGGGACTTTTGGCTACAGGTATGAAACAACCAAGAGAATTAATTAATGTTCAAGTTTGGTTAGGCAGGGTGGTGCGCGTAGTCAAAAGGTGGTTGCATGGAGCAAAAAGGGGTGACGCGGTAAGTCGAGCTCCAAGCTCACTCGAGGGTTCTAAGTTAATACTGACTAGAGACTGGGCGTGCTGGTGAATGAAGTTGTTACTGGGGGTATTGGTGCCTCTTGAGTAGATTCCAAGCCCTGTTCTTGATGGACCAAGGGGAAGCAGCTCTTTTATAGATGAAGTCTCCTGAAACGTTTGCATTTATGAGCCATCAATTGCGCGTGGAGTGATGGAACTAGCAAGCAGTAACCGAAGACTCATGACCATAGTGAGGACGACTAATAATTGTGGCGATAGCATATCATGGTAAACAAACATGCTACATGACTCTTAAGCAAGGGGAAAGGGGGACTGGAAACCTCCATCCATCTCCAAGGTATTGACTCCATGTGAACGTGATGAGCATGCTATGAGTACAGCTGAGAGAAGGTGCTGGAATTTGTCCCATCAAAACAAACGCTTCTTCGGAAACCCCGGATTTGTTTCGTGGGTCTCCGCACAAGTCCTCCATTCTTCATTCTCCTCAGAATCCAAACAGCGCATACAGACTGCCAACCTTTGTGTCAAGGCCACCAGTTGTTTAGAGTCCGCTTCCAGGGACGAAAGCTTATCGAGTTCGTTTTGGTGGATGGGACAGTTATGCCATAGGCGCACATCATTCGAAAAGGTTGTCGTCAAAGCTATCAAAATCTTGAGAACAGAGTCACCAGTTAACTTGTCTGGCGTGTAATCGCCGTCGTCTTGCTCGGGTCCAGCCAAAGCATCATGATAAATTTGAGCTGCACCAGAAGGTCGTACTGCGATGCTAGAAGGGCGACCTGAAGAATGTCCTTGGGCGGCATTGACACAGCAACCCGGTCGTTCCTATGATGCAACACGTTTAAAATCGTGCGCATTACTGTAGAATCGTCACAGTAGAACACCCAAGGGCTGTGCCTGGTTTTGTCACAAAGAGGCCACAACCTGCCGGAGACAGTGGGAGAAGAAGACCAAAGTATATAGGAACTAACTCTCACTAATCCATCATTGAGACGGATGACGAGATCACCGTTGGTTGCAATGTCGAATGTCTCGTTGCTCAGGTCAGCTTCGTCCGCTGACCCCGCCGATACAGCAACGGCTTCCTGCTTCTCTCCAAGAGGCCCTTCAGCGGGGTTAGAAGGGAACCGACAACATGAATGGCAAGAGCAAACAGTAATGAGGAAGTGGCACTTGTGGGGTCTCTTTCAGATTCCCACTTTTCAAGTTGCCATTTGATGGCAAGGCGGTCTGAAGAATCCCTGAAGCTGAGCAATAACTGATCGAATAACTGACGGAAGGAATGAACAATTATGCAAGCCACCCTCTCTACTTGCATGCCTACAACTTGACGCCTGTTTGATCCCGTCAAACAAATCTGTCCCTGATGCAAGATTCCTTCTGATGCAAACACATCCTGTAAAGAAGCTCCAAGACGCCATGCAGTAATCCTTTCTCCACGCAATGATCCTCCAACCAATGCACTCGAGCAACGCTATTGCTACCCAAGCCTTTCACAAATCGTGTGCACAAGCTTGCCACTCCCGCAACAAACAGCAAATGCCCAACCCACCCCTCAAATAGACTGCCAATAAGGACCATACGGCTTCCCCAACCTCATCGGCCAACAAAACACCCTCTCCTCCGGCTCCGTCCCCTTCATCCTCGGATACACCGCATCCCTCAACTCCCTCTCCTTCTCCCGATCCGGCGGCAGCGGGAACCCTCTCGCATCCCACCTCCTCGGCTCCCACCAATCCTCATACCCTTCCCACTCCACCTTGAAGCTCGTCACCAACCTCTTCTTCCCCCTCTGATCCGGCATCCCGCCCCACGGACATCCCTTTTTGTCTTTCACTCCGACCGTCAGATCCGTATACCGAAACATTCTCTCGGCCGCCAACGCCGTCTCGCGGTTTCCGCACAACAACACGATGTACCGCATCCCGGGAACCCCTGCCTCAATCTCATACGTCGCCCTACCGTCCAAGATGGGAGCCTCCTGCCATGCGCTCCAGCTGAAGTACCGATGACCCATGCGCTTGCGGAACCAAGACCTGATGGCGTCGGGACCCTCGATGCGCTCGAGCCAGCCCATTGCGTAGCAGAAACCGGAGGAGATGGGGCCGATGACGACCATGTCCCAGGACTCGGTGGTCTGGTCGGCGGGCAGATGCAGGTGGTGGTGGTGGTCGCGGAGTAAGAAGTCCGGCAAGTCGAGAGGGGCCAGGCGCGGGTAGCGGGGCCGGATGAGTGGGCTGGTTAGGCACGCGTATGGGTCAGCGGCGGCGGCGGCGAGGGCGAGGCCGATGCGGCGCGGGACTCCGATGCCGTTGGAGGCCATGAAGGCGATTGAGTCGGGGGGTGACCCTGGGGTGATGGTTAGTATTGAGGGTGTTTTCTTTCTTTACTGCTTTGCGCGGCACTGAAGAGGGAAATGAGGTCGGTGATCTTACTCTTGCCTTTCTTGTCAAGGTCTTCCTCGCTGGCTTGGTAGGGGCACAACTGCATGCCCGTGGGCTCAGCCATGAGAGTTGCGTGCGGATCGACCCATCCCGGCCACAGCACGTGGTTTGGGATTGGGTTGTTGTACTGGTACATCGCGGCAGCTTCTCGCGATTACAGAAGCTCAAGTGACGATGCCAATGGTTGAGGGTTGGCAAGGTTTGGTGTGAAGGCTTGAACTTGCTCTGAGATGAGTGCTGATTATAAGCCTACCATGAGGACCTAGTTGCTGTGGTAACACGGAAGGGTTACTCTGATGAAGCATGAAGACGGCAATTTGGGTTTTCCGGGATAGATATCTTGCACACGGTGTGCCTTATCGTGAGATTCTCTACCGGAGAGCGAATGAGAAGACAATGATCCATTTTGGGACGGATGAAAACACAGTTCACGATGTGCCAAGGAGCAAGTCAACGAGTGTTTGACAGCTGTTGAGTGAGGACCCTGACGGGTACCTGATTATAGGGATCAAGTGACTCACATAGGGCTGGGCAATAGGGCTGGGCAATGTATCAGAGTTGGGACGAACATGTCATAATATGAGCAGTGAGTGGAGATACCAAGTAGGCAGAAAAGGGGAGTATCAGATTACAATCACTGAACTCCGAGAATCGGAGAACAGTAGCTCTTGGCGGTATTCATGAGTATTGCGATAAGGCAATAATACTAGATGTGATACCGCAACGTCGTAGGCACGAAGATGATTCATCGTACAATGGTGACTGAAGGGACGCATGGTGCTGCCTATTTGCCCACCAAGCTTGGATTTTATTTCAGAACGAAGGCTAATTAATCTATTCACGTTCACTCACGGCCTTGACTGAAGCTCATTGCGCATACATGCCTAGGGGGGTTTATGCCCGGCTTGCCTGGATGGATACCTACATAACATGGAGTGGAAGCCATAAAGCTGGGAAGCTCATTCACTGCACGAGTCCTAAAACTTGACGCAGACACTCGACATTTTCGATACGTTCTGAACATAGTGACGGAGAGAGAAGTAAGGCGGCATATAGTGTGCTCATGAAAACAATGATTCAGGCACCAAAACGTGACGTTCTGGGGCTTGAGGCTGTGTGGTCGCCGAGTGTCCACCAAGTAAATGTAAGAAAGGGTGGTCAAGATATAAAAGAGTTCATACTGGCCCGTGCACGAAGCCAACGCAAAAAAAAAGAAAAAGAAATGCGCCAGCCGCGAATCGAACGCGGGGCCCATCGATGGCAACGATGGATTTTACCACTAAACCACTGGCGCTTCCAGTGATTGATGCAGGAATCCTGCTAGACAAGCACTTATAAATGCAATCGAGAGAGAGTACACCTTCCTGTTTGCCGCGAATGTCGCTCAGCACGCCCAAGTCGCAGCAGACACTCGCGATGCTAGATCCTCGGGCCGCTATAGAAAGTTGGTAAAATTGTCTTGGGAATATGCGGGTTTATATGACATATCTGATGCGGCTGCCACTCGTTGTATGTTCAATATTCTCGTATTGTATTCTCATAAGTGACTCTAACGTCTGGTATCATGCTGCAGCTGGGCTATGTCTCGCGTCCCAAGTTCCCCAAACCTCGCCCCCCATAAAGTAAAAGATGCTGAAAAAGTAACCACTCGTTATCCAAACATTCCCTCATTAATCTCCTCCCAATGCACCTTTTTTTCCTTCGCAAACAAAACAACCACCCCCGACGCTTCCACCACCGTCCATCATATCACGTTCCCATCACCGCTCCCGCCCTTCCAGTAAACCGACTCAGCCGGTAGTTCCACCGGCATACTCGTCACCCACGTATCCGACAACTCCCTCGGCGACCTCACGCCCGACAACTCCTGCGCTGGTTTCAACCCTCTATACTCCGTATGATCCAGTTCTTGTACCGCATACGTCGGAGCGCCCAACCCTGGTTCCGAGCCGTAGACATCCGGGTATTTGATCTCGTTCAACGCATAAGCAGTGGCACTGTCACCACCGCTCCCGGTTTGATCCATCATATCCCTCTCCGCTGTCGACGACGACGATGAAGCGAGTGCCTTCTCCCTGCGGTTCCTCCTCAGTAGCCAAACGATGGCGATGACGGAGCCGCAGAGCACCGCAAGCGAGCCTACCACTCCGCCGACGATGGCGCCGATGTTGTTATTGCCGTTTGAATCGCCCTTTGGTTCTTCCGGTCCGGAAGCAGATGGGGCTGCGCTTGTGGATGAAGAAGAGGATGCTGTGGAGGTGGCGGTCTCCGAGGCGATCTTCGAAGTGGATGCAGGGGCTCCTGTTGTCGAAGTGCTGCTACCTTGAGCGCTGATGGGGATGGAGGTGATTATGTCTGTCGCCCAGGCTAGGTAACGATCGGTGATGGGGGCTTTGCCGCAAGCGATGTAGCTGAAGGCCCCGAGGTCAAGGTTGGATAAGGTCAAGAGGGCGGTAGAGCAGTAGTCGTTGCCGGGATCCTTGCTGTTGTGGTTGAGATATCAGTCAGCCTGTGCCATGGAAGTAGGATACGATTCTCCGGGGGATGTACACACCAGGTGAATGTGGTCAAGTCTTGGTTAGTGAAACCACATCCCTTGGAGCATGCATGGTTATCCACGCAACTGCCAGCCAGACCGCAATCCGATGCTGCTATGACCGATGTTGGGCAGAAGCCCCAAAGCTTCGCGCTGAGATCGATCCGGCAGTCATAGCCAGGGTTCGCCGTCCGAGTCTTTGCGGCTTCACCGCTGAGGAAGATGGTAGAAAGTCTGGTAACGATGACTCCATTCTGGCGTTTCTGTTGTATTAATGTGGTGGTTTCGTTCCTCGACCGAGCTCCCAAGTGAGCGGTCACATTCGCGGCGAACGAATGTCCTATGCTCGATAGGAGCAGCAGGGAAAATAAGAACGTAAACATTGGACTGTGGATATTATTGATGCATGAAGTAAGACAACGGAGGGGAGGATAATTAAGCAGCAGAAGGGCAGTCTGCAGGACCAGACAGACGCCACACCGGGAGGAGGCTGGACAAGATGACTGAAAGAGAGACGAAGTGACAGAAAGAAAGACCGAAAAGGGGAACAGACGATAGTAAACTCGGTGGTTGGCCATCACGAGCGTCAATACCAGGGCGGTTTTCCATGGCCCCATGTCGACATTCAGCCCAGCGCGGCCTAACAACACCACGATGCCATTGCCACGTCACTAACCCGTCCGCTTGCGCGCTTTACCGCCGTGCCTGGTCCGAACAGAACAAAATCGAAGACGGCCCTAGTTCAGAAATCAGCCACCAAACTCGGCCTGGGCAAGCGTGGTCGATATTGTCGCGCTTCTCCACCGTTGTCGTCGCCTGATGACCCAGTGATTGGCACATTCCCGCGTGGTTATTTCTGGCCCTCCCAGGCATCAGGATTCAGCACCTGCATTTGAGGCCCCTTGATGGTGTTTTGCCGAATCACGGTTGCTACCGTTTGGACGGCACCGCCAAGGGCGGTTAACGACTGGATATCACCGGTAACGCGGTTGATGATCCGCTGAAGAGCACTGTTGACGAATGGCGACACAGAGCGAGGCAACCAACGGCGGCGAACTTTGCTGTTTTGGGTAGCGGGGCCGTTAGCCTTGATTAGGGGATCGACTCCTGCTGGCGATGGCGCGTTTCGATGCCGTGGCGCAATTCCGCAACCTCAATGCGATCTTTCCCAGACGGCGGAGTATCGTTTGTTCGAATTTTTTTTTTTTTTGTTTTTTTTTTTCGTTTTCTGGTGATGACTTCATTTTTGGAGTCGTGCTTTCCTGCTTGATATCTTTGTGCTCATAGACCGCTCCTTCCTCCACATTCATTTCCCCGCGCACGACCGCTAGGCTGCAGCCACTATGCGTCGGGAGGTGTTCTTCGCCTTGCAGGCCGCATTCCTGCTGCTTGTCGTCCTCAGTCTTTATCTCGGCCACGATCAACTTTCCCAGATCTCGCCATCTTTCCTCAAACCCAACCATGGGGTTCACGTCAATGGGACACAGGCCTCTGTGTCCTCTCCAGCGCAGAACACCCAGAATGCCATCTCCACCTCTCCTACCGCAACAACAATGGCCACAATGACCACGACCAAACCCGCGGAAAATGGTGAGTTCCTGCGCATCCGTCTTGAAATCGTCCAATATCTGATCTAACACCCATCCGTCTCAGTTCCGATTCCGACCGTCCTCTCGTCCGAGAACCGCGCTGCCTACGTCGCTGCGATGATGAACCCCGATGAGAAGAACCTTCCACGACTCGAATGCCCCGCCTTTAATCCTTCGCGATATGACTACCTCGCCGTCCAAGACGATGAGGGTGATGCTGATCCATCGGGTGTCCAATACTTCTTTGCCCTCGACCTGCGTGAATGCCTCCACCTGCTGCCCCGCCTGATCGGGAGCATCGTCGAGGCCATCCGGTTCCTCGGCCCCCAAAGCTGCGCCCTATCCATCATCGAGGGTAACTCCCACGACGGTACAGCCGAGGTTCTGGAAGCACTGCGCCCGGAACTCGATGCGCTCACCACAACATACTACTTCAAGTCGAGCGACATCAACCCCAAGCAGGGAGACCGTATTACGAAGCTCGCCGAATTGCGCAATCTGGCGCTACAGCCCATGCTCGACCCCAACAACTCGAAGCTATACCCAGCCCAAGCGAACACGACTGTTATTTTCCTCAATGACGTTGCCGCTTGCACCGATGATATTCTCGAGCTTGTACACCAGCGCCGCTTCCTTGGTGCCGACATGACTTGCGCCATGGACTGGACCTATGTCGGCCAAGATCCAACCTTCTATGACGTATGGATTGCGCGGACACTAGGTGGAGGTGACTCCTTTTTCAATATTCCGGCTGATGGCAACTGGAACTCTGCCTGGAACCTCTTCTGGAACGAGCCCACCGCGCGCGAGCGCTTCTTTGCCCACCAGCCCTTCCAGGTCTTTTCATGTTGGAACGGCGCCACCGCTTTTACCGCGAAGCCCTTCCTGGAGAAGAAAGTCACCTTCCGAGCTCCGAGAAAGGGTGAGTGTATGCAAGGCGAGCCCCAGCTTCTTTGCAAGGACTTCTGGTGGCATGGCTATGGCAAAATTGCCGTGGTGCCGTCGGTCAACCTCGAGTACTCAGATGAGAAGGGAAGACAAATCAAGGAAGCGAAGGGCTTCACGAGCCGATTGGTTGGAGGGGAGGGCCACAAGGACGATGCCATTCAGTGGCAGACGAGCCCGCCCGAAAAGGTCAAGTGCATACCTGACTACGGTCATCAGTTCTTTGAGGAATGGAACAAGACGCAGCCCGGGGTTTGAGCCAGAAATGTGTCAAAACATACACAATGGTGAAGAATGTGTGAAAAACAGCTTATACCGAAAGGTTAACGGGCCTGGAATGCATCTGCCCTTGACTAACAGCAAAGCAATGTCTCAAAATCAATCCAACCTCTACCCAGGCATGGACTCATTAAACAACGATCAGCATCAGGGTGAGAATGATGTCTCTACACGTCCGGTCGGAACGCGAGTCTCGTCATGGCTCTTGTTGCTCAAGAATCACATCGGCGATTGCACACCGGAGGATAGGATAAGAGCTGATTGACAGACTCCCATCAAAACCACTGTCATGTTTTGAGGCTGAGGGGTCCTGGTTGCACTGGTTGATCCGTACCAATCACAAGCTCGGCCGTCATTCGACACCTACCTTTGCGCCCACATCATCTCACCATGAAGTACGGCGCAGCTCTCGCCCTCGCGGGTGCTCTCACCTCCGTCCAGGCCCAGAGGCTCAACACCGGCTTCGTCACCGAGGCTGAGCTCGAGGCCCTCGCCGACGGCAACTTCGCCGCCTGGGGCGACATCGAAATCGGTGACACCAGCATCATGTCCCTCGAGTACATCCTTGCCGAGCTCGACGCCATCACCGGCGACTATCCCTACAACTACTACTACCCCTACGCCTACTACCCTCCTCCGCTGACTATTCCCCGTCCGATTCCTGGGTATCCAGGCTTGGTCAACAACGTCAATCTCCTCATGCCCAGCAGAACCATTCAATACGACGGGCTCACCGGCCTAGCCAATTGCTCTGCACCAGGCGGACGCATAGAGTATCTCAACGACGACACCACTGATGGAGTCGAAATCGACATCAGAACCCAAGTCACCTTCGTCTTCCCGTTCGACACCATCGGAAAGAACTGCCAGTTCATCTTCTTCCTCGGCAACACCAGCACCGTCACCGGATCGGGCATATTCACCCTGTTTCTGAACGCAAACGCGACTACATCATGCCCGACCACTGACCCCCCGACCATCCTGCCGGTCCAGCAGACTTTGACCGCCAACTATCAGGCCAGGGTCGCCGACCTTGCGGTAGTCGTTGCGTCTACAGGCGACACGTTGCTAGTCGGGACCAACACTGCTTGCCCAGCTCCCGGAACCGTCCTGACGCTGGAACTTCGCGGATATGACGATTCGTCAAATGCGACTAGCACTATTGCGTGGAACGGCATTTTCTCTGGTCCGGCCATCAAGTACACGACTCCGCCTCCTGTTACGCCGAACCCCGACCCTCCGGTCAATAATGAGCCCGACAACGGCAGTGCCCCGATTCCTTGAGAGGGCTGAGCTTGTTCTGTCTTGATTTCCGCACGCAACTTCGCTTTCGTCTGGGTTGATGTGTTGTATCCGACGGAGGGTGTTGGCGATGGTGCTTCTGGTTTAGTTGTTCTTCTGTTGTGGCGAGTCAAGGATGAGTTTGGTGTGTGGCTAGTGTCAAATTGGATAGTAATGCAAAATTTGTAACAATGCAAGCTGGGCTTTTTGATTTACTCACTTTGATGTCTGACGTGCTTGAGGTCGTGGAGTGGAAAAGGGAGTGTCATATGCGTCCGTTAAGCGGTACTTTCACAGAGATTACTTGATGCTAATTCAATTCCACTTGCTCTTCACCATCCCATCCAAAACCATGCTGAATCCAATACTGTAGACGTATCCCTTTTCAAACCGAATTTCCTCCTGAGGCTCCATGCTGAACACGTCATCAACCTCTACAACATATTTAGCTCCTCGGCTCTAATCACAGCAGCTTCCGAATTCCCGCCCGACTCATTCACAAGCAGTTCTATAAATCTGATCGCGTAAAGGATCAACACGCCCCCCCCTTCCAGCCCCTCCCAGTCTCACCATATTCGCCTCATACCATACCTCGTGTCTCGTCTCCTTCACAACCCCGAGATCCACCCCAGCAGCCACCGGCTCAAACGCCAACTGCGGGTTCGCCACAACCACCTCCCTCAGCTTCACAGCCAAATATACCTCCTATCCTCCACATCCAGCAGCGGCTGTGGCGGATTTTTGAAGGAGCTACACTCTACGCACGCCTAAAAACTCCCTGGGTACGCCCTTCGAGTATACCCCCTTGAGACACTCCAAGAAAAGGATTCTATATTTCCATTTATATTGGCTTTTGTCTTCATACCCTTTTCCGTCCATTCTCCTAGACGATATGATATTATTCTAATGCATCTAGTCTTATTGAGGAAGTTCGTCGTCGGGGGAGGAAGAGTACAGTAGCGGAGGACGGCATAATGTAGTCTAGTGGCTGGCGTCCGGCCTTTGCGGTCGCGGGCGTTGATGTCTGGTCTACTTCCGCTTTCCGTTGTGAAAACTCGGGGGAGAGGACGTAAGAAAGAAATATCGACCCGGCCCTTCAAAGTTGCGGTATGTAGGTACCTTAGGATCGTGATCTTTTCCTGATGGGGTTGGTCAGCGATCCGGTAAGGGACGCTCCTTCCTGCCTTGATCAAATCCTTCACAATCCGCAGCGAAGGCTCGCGGCTTGGCGGTATGATGGGAGGGTTGTCGTTCTCCACTCGGCGCCCCTCTCTGCGCGAGATGGCCAGTTTGACTTGGAGCTCGATTATCTCTCGCTGCAAGGCCGACGCCTCTTGTTGAAGGGCATGATTCTCGCATCATAGCTTGTTCAGCTCGTCGCTTTGAGTGTTTTCTTTTTGCTCCATGGTGACAATGGATGGGTCAGTTCACGTCGCAGCTTTGTGGAAGATGCTTCAGGAAAACGCCAAGTGCAAAGCGGTCCAGTGCGCTGGATCATGCCACACGTCGGGATCAACCAGGGCCCGAGTGTCGACGGGGTCGTGGAGGCATTTGCAGAGGTTGGAGACAGGGTCATCGATGTGGGTGAGGACTTGAGGGATGGAGAGTAAGTGGGAGACGAGGTTGGGGTGGGAGAACATGGAAGCTACGCCGAGGGGGTGGCACTGGACAAGCTCAGTGCCAGAGAGTGGGTTTCCTGCCGGGAAGTTAGGCGAAATGGAGGTTGTGGTGGGAGAGATAGGATGATGGGATAGGTTGAGGAGCCGAAGGATGGTGGCGAGATCTCCGGTACGGAGGGCGTGGGCAAGGGCTTTGGAGGTTTCGTTTGAGACTGTTCGTTTTCGTCCATGTTGGGTCGGTTGGTATGGTTGAGATTGAGGTAAGTTGAGGAGAGATTCACAAAAAGAAACTAAACGTGGGTGGTAATTCGATGATGCTGTTGAGGTGTATGGAAAATGGGGCTGAAACCAAGTGATTAATAAGAGTTGTATGCTGTAATGAAGAGAAACAAGTGAGCTCACTAGACCTGGGGTGCCTGAATTTATGTACATGAGTCCCTTACCCCAACCAGGCTTCCAGTTACCTTCTAGTCATGAGCTCCGTTGATGGGAAATGTCTTCCTTTACTGCTAGCTTCCTTCCTCATGTCACTGGGTTCCTTCTCGTCGTGACTGCTTCCTTTTCTACACCCAAGGTACGCGCCTTCTATCTAGTTTGGTCGCCATTCTCATTCCGGGTCATTTCGGGGACAGTGGCCTCCAGGGCTGGAGTCTGTCGGTCCCGACATGAGGCCTGATGAAGATATAGGGAAGTATTCAGACAAAAGAGTTTGTCGTTGTTCAGGAGAATTTGTTTGCTATTGCTTCTGGAACCAACAACAATGTAAGTCTACTGCCTCTGTACAAGATGCAGTGAAGGCCAAAGCCAAACATATAGGAACAGGTTGCACAAGTAACGAAACTACCCCATGTGGCCCACCATCACAGGATTTGGTAATACTGTACGAGAGTAACAAGACGGATGTTACCCATAGCAACCGCAGTCATGGCCCAGAAATAGGCAAGGTTGTGGCATGTCAGGGAGTTGAAGGGTCCTACGTGTTAGGTCAACTTGAAGTTCATAAGGTGAATAACATACCCCTATATTTACCCCCTCGACGCATGCTCTTCCTCAACCTTGCTCATGATTCCATTCTCTCAGCCCCATCCATCCTTGTGTCATCACAGTTCCCGTTCTCTCCCCCAGCCGTCTTGCCACCATCTTGTCAGCCTACCACCGTCGTGTCCCAACGATCATCCCTTCACAAACAACGACTCTCCATTCTCCCACCTAAGAGAACCATCCCGAATAGGAATAAGGGTTAGAAACCCCCGACTTGTCCGTGGGAGTGTTGTAAGAGGTTGAGCCACTGCCCGTAGTGCTCGTTCCCGAACTTCCTGCCCCTGTGGACGACGTGCCCGAGGAAGTCGTGCTAGTGCCGCTGGATGTTGTCGAGCTACTAGCGCTGGCATAGCTGGAGGAGCTGGTAGAAGACGTTGAGGACCCTCCAAAAAGACTGGTGTTGGTGGTTGTGGAAGACATTGTCTTGGTTTCTGATGGAGACACTGGAAAGCTGGAAGTAGGTGATCGGGAGTTGTCAAGAAATATGCTGTAAAGGGGCTATCGAGTGTGTTGTTGGTGTTCACAGTGGAAGATGGCAGTGCTCTGTATCGGGAGTTTGAGCTGGATGGGTGGTCTAGGGATATATATGCCATCGGGACACCATAACAACTCTTGGTAGAACACAAGAAGTGACTCGAGGCCACTGGCCAGGGGAACTGACACGACATCATCATTTTGGGTTCCAAACGGGAATGTCCTTGCGGTTGTCGAGCGAGCAGATGATGATTCGTGCTATAGTCGGACTTGAGATCCTGAAGAGCAATGGTCAGAAAATCCGTTTTCCACGGTGTTGTTGGTCCTCACTTCTCCGTCAGGAACGGAGAGGTAGATACATCCAGGACTGGCATCCCGCTGGTGATCGCGCGTCTCTCGTTAGGACGTTCGGTCTTGAGCGTTCGATGAAGGCACCAGTAAAGGGAGTATGTGTCGTGGACACAGCGAATGCCTCTATGCTTTAATGGCGTGCATCCCAGCCCGGGAACCGGTCGGCGTTCATTCAAAACGGAGGACGAAGCCCACCTGTGAAGTAGAGGGTTAGGGTGACAAGCGACACCCAAAAGAAAGCCGGGTGTGGCATATGGTCTGTGCTCAGCAATAGGCCCTCTGTTTGCCTGCCGCTAATCGGTCCCCTTCTTCCGTTTCTTCCCTGAACAACAACTGTCGTCATCATAGAATTATCTACTTCATCCGCCCAACTGCAGATTAGGTAGTTGTACGACGGAACTTTCACCACGAAATCTCGCTTTTCTACACCTGCGCTACTCTCAACCTGCACACATTATGTATCCAGAAAAGGCCTCCCATTTCCGCTTGTCGGCGCGATGATGGTCTCCAAAGGCAGTTACCGCACTATCTTGCTGCCCGCTAAGCTTACAGCAGCCAATATAGACAGACATCTTAACCATCAGATCCGACCAAGCCAAGTGACCATGGACTTATCGTGGCCCTGTGGGAAAGAAATGTAAATTGACTCCCAAAGCGACTCCCGGACCTGAAATGGGTGTCAGGCTACCGCTGACTGGGAGCGCAAAGAGGGAACAACCAGGCAACTGCAGAATCAGGCGGTTCACAACCAAAGCTGAATGCATGGGTCAAGGGACGCCCAATCACATGGGCAACTAAAGCATCATCTTCTTCCCACGGGAACTTGTCCGATCCAATACAGCACTTTAGAAGAGACGGTGGCTGACTCTCGAAACCATTCTTAGGAAGCAAGCCCCGCATCCAGCCTGTCCCTCGCTCCTCTCCTCCGCTCGCCTTTCGAATACCACCCGTTGGGCCGTTGTTAAGATCAGATCCACCGAGTTATCGACCGACACGAGATACCCAGACGCACGACAAAAGCTGATGCCGACGTACACATACCCAGCAAACGAGAGCCAAAATGAGATTGATCAACACCAAGACGCTCGAGCTTCACGAGTTCTTCGAGTCGCAAGCTCCCCCCTACGCCATACTTTCGCACACATGGGAGAAAGACGAAATCACCTTTCAGGGGATGGTCACCAAGTCTCGAACGACCACAGCCAAGGCTGGATACAAGAAAGTCCAAGATACCTGCCGTTTGGCACAAAGAAGGGGCCAGCAGTGGGCTTGGGTCGATACCTGTTGCATCAACAAGTCAAGCAGCACCGAGTTCACCGAGAGCATCAACTCCATGTACCGCTAGTACCAAAATGCCCATGAATGCTACGCTTATCTTGTCGATTTTGCCCCCGGATCGCTGCCGCAAGACGAGCTCGAGAAATGCCGCTGGTTCACACGAGGGTTCACTTTGCAGGAACTCATTGCGCCCAAAACAGTGCTATTATTCGACAGAGACTGGAACGTGCTGGGAAAGAAAAGCGACAAAGACATTCTGAAAATCACCAATCGCATCACGCGTATTCCGATAGACGCCCTGCTTCATCGTCGGCCACTGGGTGACTGCGATTGCCGAGCGCATGCTCTGGGCCTCAACTCGGGAAACTACCCGTCCTGAAGACAGAGCCTATTGTCTACTCGGAATATTCGAGGTCAATATGCCTCTTGTCTACGGAGAAGGTGACAATGCCTTCCGCAGACTGCAAGAGGAGATCATCAAGCGTAGCACCGATTCTTCAATCTTTGCCTGGGGAACACCTCTCAACTTTCAGCCAGCGAAGAAGGAGAAAGGCTTGACGAAGCATCCCTCCATTGGCCTTTTTGCTAGTTCGCCGGCAGACTTTAGAGAAACATGGGAGCACATGGAAAAGGAGAACCCGAAGTTCGGATTTCCGGCAAGAGCGGGCATGTCCGGTATCCCGGACTTCGGTTTGACGAACAGGGGATTGAATATGGGCGCCAACATGATAGTGGGCGATATCATATTCGAAGAGTCATGCGGAGGGCTACGGGAAGGACTTTCTACAACTTCTATCACATCCAAATGGGCGGTAGGTTCCTCGCTGTCTTGCTCGATAAAGTCGGCCCGGGGCTCTACTTTCGGCGTGGTGTAAAAATATGGGTAAACTGCGAGTACTTGTTCTTGCCACGCTCGGACGGCTATGCTTTTGCAGTTTCCACCATCCCCAACATCATTCTTATGGACCACAGGGCCTTGTGGTTGAATGAGTTGATATTTGAACAGACTGTATCAATAACATGGTCGTCGGATCTTGACGTGTTGGTTCCCCGTGGCCTTCCCAATACCCATTGGGATGCGTCCAGGTTGTTGTTCTTCCCGCCACGAGGTGGAATTTACGGGCAGAACTATGAAATTGCCTGCGCTCAGCTTGATGTCACTCACTCAAAGTTCGGCCGAGACAGAGCATCTTCTTGCCGGTTATACGTAATCATAGATTTTCGTCACCAGCGGCAGCCAGGCGGATTTCCACGAGCATTTGTTCTAGGCGAGGATGACCTGCCAGAGATCACCAGCTTGTTTCAGCAGAGCCATATCCCTCACGATGTCCTCTTTCCTGGCCGTGGCCTTCAATCAGGGCACCTTCTCAATAAGGGACCTGAGTACGGTCTTCAAAAGGTGTTCTCGGGTGGGTCTGCGCACAAATCACAAAGAGTGACCATCGGCGTTACATCAGCCATCACTCAGCCCCCTGCTGAGTTCGAATGCGCTCTAGGTCGGATACAGGCCCTGAGGTGTTACACTGTAATGCTTCAAGTTACTCTCAAAGATGACGAATAGGCTGACGGCGGCTTCCACCAGTCACCATGGCACTGGAAGGAACCTGGAAAGCTTATGGGTGTACCTTGAAGCGCACCTTGATAGGTACTTGGAAGAGATCGTCGTGGCTCTAGAAGGGAAAACCTGCCCGCACCTTTACGATCATTGGCATTGTCACACGGACATTTGCCCACAGTTCTGGGTTAGGATTTCCGAGGCTTAACAGAACCTCAACGCTTGGCATCAGCCTTATAAGTGCCTGGCGGCCTCCGGCCGCGAAACTCGACCTCACCTCGGCCAGACTCTTGGCCACTGGCACAACTTACCCGAACCCCTCTCGCGCCATTAAGCTAACCGAGCCAACCCTGGAACTGCCGATGGCGCTGAGCATCATCACGAGGTTCCCCTCGTATTACGGGGCGAGAGGGGTATGGTAAGATATGTGTTGTTGTGCGATGTGCGTGGAGGACTGGCTATACGGGCGAAAGCCCAGACAGGCCAGCCCGTGCGCGCGTACGTGCAGCTCCACGTGGCTGCTGGGCAACAATGGTGATCGGACGGAGGCCGGTGCAAGAGGAAAGAAGGAGAATGGTTGAAAGCACTCAGGAAGATTTACATGTATGAAGACCGCTAGATAGATACCTTGAGGCATTAGGCAACAAGGCTCGGTACGTACCTCAGTACGTACCAAACCTCTTTGGCATAAGAAGGCCTTGAAGCCCAACCTTTGTTTGAAGGTTGAAGGGATCAACAAGGCCTTCGAGACCAAAGTAGTTTATTAGCTGAATTGAACTACTGTTCCAAGCCCAGAATACTGCCCTTGTCACAGGCATCGACACTTTCACCGGTTGTTACGATCCAACCAAAGGGTACTTATGCAAGTAGTTAGACTAGCTAATTAGAGTAGGGCCGCAATACTGTGGCCGCACCGGCGGGCTTATAGTTGCGGCTCCGGGAGCCGCAGGCCCGTATTCACGGCAGCGGCCCGGCGGCCACACGGCTGGGAAGCCAGTATATAAGACGGCCTTCCCGGGTCTCTTGAATACTGGACTCCCCAGCAGGCAATAGCTTCTATAATCGATCAGTACCTTTCGGCTACTACTACCGTTGTCCTTATCCCAGCGATATACTCCTGTGCTTGTAACGGTTCGTCACACTGGTATCTCGGCTGGGCTGGCCGACAGTTGCGAGGGATTTGTCACGACCATTGATGCGGATGTGGCTGGATCTGGGGTATGTTAATGCATGTTTACTCCCTACGTATCAGCTCGATCAATCTCGGAGGAACTGTGAACTGACAAGTCATCCAGGTTCTAATCTCACACCTCGCCCAATCCCTGATGGCCTTGTACGCCTTCATTTTGATCAGGATCTTCAACTCCTGGAGCCGCAGGCTCGTAACTCTGTTCAGTACCACGTCCAAGGGGGCGGCTAGGAGCACCAGGACCGCAAGCTGGCATCGAAACGTCGTTTTCTCCAGACCTAACGCAGCGCTAATTTCCTCCGCGGTTGAGTTTCACGAGGCCCAAGCCTTTTTTGTTATGGCAATGCAAGCGGCGACGGTGGCTACCTTCAAGCCTTCTTGCGGTCAAGTGGAGGGGTGCCCGGAGCTTGACTCCGTCCCGGCCATTGCCAAGTCCATCATGAGCTCGGAGTTGTTGAGGATGTTGTCCTTTGATAGCATTTTGCCCGTGCTGTTGATGCAGTCTTGTTTGCAGAAGGAGGGGATGACCTGGTGAGTTCCCTGTCGTTTGTAGCTTCCTCCTGTCCTTCATGTCTCACCGAAGGCTCGCCCGACAGACCAGCTAACAACCCATCCCCAAAAGGTGGTACACACTGGTCTTCACTTTCACAGTCTTCGCCATAATCATCCACCTCTGGACCTCCATCCCCCTCGTCGCCTTCCAAGAACTCTGGGACCACCTCAAAGTCAAGGAACCCATCCCCCAATGCGGCGGCAACCCGCCCCTAACAACCTACTGCCTCAAATCTATGCCCCAAGTAGGCAAAGGCTGGCTGTCCAAGACGCTGATGCCCGTGGCCTGCGTGGCCATGATCGTCCTCCTCATCGACACGGTTTGCCACGACAAACGAGTTCGGCAGTTTTGCGAGAGTATCCGGAACGGAGAATGTATTGGTGGAGGGGCTTTATTTAAAAGGATCAGAATCCCGCCCTGGACTATCACGCTAGCGTCTGGGCTTCACCAGCTCACCTGGGCGCTTGTGGGCTTTATGCTGCTAGCGTGCGTATCCCTTCACCTCCAGGATCTGATGAGGATATCGCGCGGTGTGGGCATGGGACAGGGGCAGTGGTCGTATGGACAGCTGATATCGGGGACCATTTGGGCGCCGATTGTCGGGAAGTATTTGTATTACAATCTTTGTAAGTCCTCTTGCCCTTCGGTGACCCAAATCAAGCGGTTCTCTTTGCTTCTTAAGTATGGTGAAAAGACTGCCACTAACGCTCCTTTGTGTCCACAGTCGGCGTCAAAAGTGGTTTCGAAAGAAAACTATTACACTGGCACAAAGTGGTAGACGAGCACAGCTCCGTCATTCTAGACAGGAGTTCCATGTCGCGGAAAGATACCCCTAAGCCAGGTATTCGAGAGTCATAGCAAAGAAGAGAGAGAATAAATACTTCATCTAAACCACTATAGGGCACAACAAAACACTGGAAAAAGAAAAAAAAAAAAAAAAAAAAAAA
>RAOR01000377.1:0-42230 GCA_009805435.1 Neurospora sp. FGSC 26625
CCCAGATCAGGCCAGCAGAAGGAAGGAAGGCTTTGGCATAAGAAGGTCGGGAACCCCAGCCTGGACGGAAAGGCTTGAAAGGATTCAACAAGGCCTTCGAGACCAAAGTAGTTTATTAGCTGAATTGAACTACGGTTCCAAGCCCTGAATACAGCCCTTGTCACATGTTGTCCCGCAGCCTGGCGTAACTGCTTTTACTTTATTCTTTTCACTCACAGCGGTTTGGCTGGCGTTGATGTTGTAACGCTGCTATTCTAGGAGCCGCTAGCCTGCGCACTTGGGCAAGACGATGTATCCTTTCAGCCAATGAAAGACGGTGAGGAGAACGCCTTCGTTCCCAGACTGATCTTGTTGACTGGGTCGTTATATTGCTCGTTGATGTTCTGGGCGGAGCATTGCTGGAGGTTTGTCTCGATGACACCGGTCTCGGGAGTCATCTTCTCCGGTTGCTTGAAAAGACCATGCCGAGGATGGAGAAAACTCGGGCCATCATTGACAAGAAGATTGATGGGTTCGAAAGGGCCCATGTGGCCAATTGTGCGACGAGCGTTGCGGAGAGGCTCCCCCACGACAGTGACTGAGGGAACCTAGGATCACTGTGGGTTGAGGACAGGGCGAGATTGCCATTGCTAAGGTAGGTAGATCCAATATCGAGAGAGCCTGCCTTGCATCGAACTTGTCAGTGAGTGTACCTCTATGGACATGGTGACAGGAGGTATCGGTCTCTGGCAGTACACACCTTGTTCGACCGCAGCGGCGGGTACAGCGCCACCGTCAAGGTGGTTAGCGGGTTGCATGTGCATTTTCTGTCTCCATACATGCATCCTACGTGTGGTTCCATTTTCTTGACAGGGCAGTCAGCTGAGGTTGTGTCTTGGGCAAAGTGTTGCATGGGGCGGAGCCGGTTGAGCGTACCTTGAGACGCCAAATGGTCTCGGCCAGTGCAGTACTCGAGGGCTGTAGCGGGGCCGTTGAGGCGGGCTTGTTTTTCTTCCGGCGCTGCTCAAATGGTGTATTTGGTCAGAAATGCACAACTATCAGAATGGAAGAGCGATGCCCAATGGCAAGGAGGTTGACAAAGTCTGTGATTGCGGAGGGGCAAAGGATGTTGGAAGCTTGAAAGGAACCAGAACTATCACAGGTGCAAACCTGGAAGGCAAGAAAGGAAAGGAGTCAGGCTGTCTTCCCTAGAGGCCGAGTCTGCCTGATGGGTTGCTGACGGGGCACTTGCGAAGAGGGGGAGGATGTCGGCAACCCATCAGGCGGAGATAATTGGGAGTTCATATTGCGATGGCGATCTTGAAGACATCGGATGGAAAAAAAAACAAATGATGGAGGGAAACAAAACAAGCAGAAGACTGGGAGAAGAGGAGTCTTATCTCYGCCAGCATGGTCTCTCAGAGCCGAGAGCCCAAGAGCACGAAGAAAAGAACCTGAACCCAGCCAAAGTCGCTACCGTACGTCGGGCCAGCCTACGCTGAGAGAAGAGGTACCTTGGCCAAGTAACTCCCTCCTTCTCATCCGGTCTTTCAAGAAGGCCCTTCAAGAACAGACCAGAGGCGTGCCCTGAGCAGGGGTGAGAGGTGGGGTGTATGCAGTAGATCTTCGGTCCCGGGCAAGTCTTCCAGGCTCAGAGGCAGGCACGCAGGGAAGACAGAGATTGAACTTGATGGCCAGCCGTCCGTTTCAAAAAGGAAAGAGGTAACAGTCACGGTACCTATGTACAAGGCTGGAAAAGCCTGTCCATAAGTGAAACCAAAAACCCACTCTTTTTTACTCCTCGCCTTTTCTTCCCTCCCTCTTTTTTTGTCATCAAACATCAAAGTGAATATCCACTGTTTTTGATTCTCACAATGTTCTGCCGCTTGTCTCCCGATGCCAAAGCTGGCTTGACGGTGCTACTAGGCTTCGCAGTGCTCATCTGCTGGTTGTTCACCATCTACTTTCTGACCCACAAACACAAACACACATCTCCCTCTCCGGCTCCAAGCAACACCCTGCCGGCCTGTAGAGCCACAATCACCATCACCACCACTATCATCACCGGCACCACCGTGACCACCACCGTCGCCCTCACCACTTCAACTGTCATGGGCCGCCTGTAGGCAGCTGTCGTCGATGCCGATGACGACGAGGACCGCGACCTCGATTTAGGAGAACCTAGAACGACCGTCGGCTGGAAGGGTCTTATCAACAATCCCGATATCGACTCTTCCTTCAATCCTGTGTGCTCGTGGGAGCCTGTAAGTACCTCTACATCCCCTTCCGTGATCTCAACCTGATACATGTATTCCGTTGTTACTGACAAATTTTTCAGGAGGCAGCCTCACGACAAGTGACTTGTACGGCTTCTACTCGAGCCTTGTGGCACTTGCTTCTTCTCCGGAGTTCGCGTAAAGCTTTGGCGTTCTTGAATGACTTTTTCAAGTTGTTCGTTCTCCCTACGCCGTCCAGAACTCCGAGAAGGGCGAGCTTTTCTTGGGGCCCGATCAGTTTATCGATGCCATGGCTCCTAGCAGCGTTCCTTGGTAGGTGTTCACTTCCTTTCCCATCTCATTGGTCTTCATGTCCCCTTCAGTCTACCATCAAGTTTGCTGACACCATTGTTTCTCTTGCTCCAGGCCGCAATACGAGAGTCTCTCTCGCTTCCTCTGATAGTTCTCCCGAGTCTCTTGAGCCTCTTTGGGTGCGAGGGCTTCCCGTGTAGTCCCATTCGTGCCAAGACGACCCTCTCCCACCTCCTCCTACATAGGTTAAGTTCGGAAAGAGGCAACTTGCTATGCAGATGTCGGTTGTTGGCGCCTACCCGCGCCGCCTACCTCGGACCACAGCCCCGCCGACACTCGTCATTCCGGAATCGGCCAACACCACCTACTCGTCAGGGCTCGAAGCGCCTCTGACTCTTGGCAAAATAAATGTCGTACTCATAGCAGTGAGTCCTCACACCTCCATCTTGACGAGTGGCTGATCCGACGTAGTTGCCTGTTCTTTGGAGACGTCAAAGAACTGGACCATAGTGTCAACGGCGGAGTCGATGCCGAGGGAAACAAGCTCAACGTATCCATGGCCGCAGGWGATATCWCCTGCGGCCATGGATACCTCTACGGACAAGTTTCCCAACCGGGCACCTCTCGTATCTCCGAGGCTGCGAGCAGCGCTGCCCACCTTACCTATCATGGGGGGCTTGGGCGTGGCTGATGCTGTGTCCATGGTTAAGGGCTCTGTGAGCGGTGAGAGCCCGTACACGAGGTCGCGCAACGGCCTCAAGATTCTGCTGCTTTTGTTCGAGATGGTCCAGGTGATCAGGGACAAGATTCTCGCCGCTGGTACCCTCCGTGTCAGTTGTCCATTGTGTGGTTTTTTGTTGTCGCGTTTCTGGTTGCTGTGGAAGGCTGAAGAATCTCGCGGGAGATATCGAAGCTGAGACTGCACATCACAGTTCCTACCTCTACCTGTACCTACCTCTAGCCTGTTATTTGGGGATGAATGTCACATCTAGTAGGTACCTCTAACAATACAACCTTCATTTTCTGGTGCTTTGCAACATCGTTATTGACCTTGACGCTTCTGTGATCTTTTGTCAGTGATCTCCATGCTTGTGGTCTTTCTCTTCCATTTCCCTCGAGTGCATATGGCAATTCCTGCCTGTGTCTCCCATGCAATGGCTACGTCTTTACTGCAAACATGGAACAATGCAACAATTCACGTGGCCGTTTGTCTTTTGGCTTTGGTTCTCCGTGATGTCAAAGGCGGCCATTTCAACCAACAAGAGGTTTACAAATGACCCTTGGTGCAGACCACAAGAATGTCACTGCGTTTAGAGATGGCCTCTTTTGTCTCTCAGGCTGCCCTCTATGATCTCAAGCTCCATCATTTCCCGAGCATTTCCCGCAGAGTGGGTGGCATCTTTGTGCAGGTGGGCCAGAATGGCATCAAGTAGATTGTGAAGCACCAGCAAATGATAATTCCCATGCACAAGATGGCTGGCAGCAAAGTGAGGACGGTTGTAACTCTTCTCTACCTCCTGTCACTTTGCTCCCACCCCTTGTCTTTCACTCACGTTTGTTTGTCCCTTGGTCTAGCTTCATTGTTCTTGCCTTTTGCGTTCCGCCTTGCCCTTGACGGCTTTCGACGGGACCGAGCAAATGAGAGGTGGGTCCAGAAAAAGGGCACCTGCAGGGAGGGAAGTTCTTGTGACATGACGCGATGATGGGAGAAATATGATCGGCCAGGCTTATCGATTGAAGTCAGGCACTTGCGGTTTCGAGCCTTCCTTCCTTTCTTGTTGGGAGAGGTGGATGTGATCTGCGAGTGACTCGGTGGTTCGTGATCAACTCCATGAGGAGGGCTGGAAGTATCTTGCTCTCTCTACGGGAAACGGCTCTCGACTACCCAAATATGTTTGGGCCAGTCCACATGCAATCATCAAGGAACGGGCAAGTCCTCACGGTCGTCTTCCGGCTAAAGGCGGGAGACTTGGAAGGAACACGGAGCTCACGGAGACCAAAACTGGAATCAGAGTGTGAGTGTCTCCGGAGCCCGGAGATTGAGGAGAAGTGCGAGACTGCTCTCGGCCTCGAGATCCAGGCCGGGAGGCAGAAGTGCCCCTGGCTCTTTCCAATTCTCTGGAAGGACCAGACCGCACAAGGAACGCATGGCGCGATCCGCGAACTCAACCARAACCCCTCTTATCCACCACGACTCCCAACTGCCCTGCCAATCCACCGCTGCTTGCACCAGCTCTTCGCCCATCTCCTTGTTTACCTTACAGTTGGCCTGAAGAGGGCTTGTTTCTGGCGTACTCGCTTCTGGTGCTCTGCGCGGGACAGCTCTGGCTTTCCTCGTCGAGCTGAAGGTTGATCAACACCTTGTCGACAACTTCACGGTGGTTGTGTCTTGAACTTGCCCACTGCTAGACTTGATGCTCATCAGGCCAGGGGCCTTTGCGGTTGGGCACCTTCCTTCTCGATCTCTCTCACCGTCATGAGGAACTTTCCGTCTGCCTGCCTCTTGAGACCCGATCAGGCTTCTAGAACTCGCGCCTTCCTGGTCCTCTCCATGTTCCCTGCTGGCGATCGCTGCTCAGGCTCCCGTGATTACAAGTCGTGCTGGATCGGATCTGACACTCTTCTTGTACAGTACCTGCAGTGGAGGTGCGGAGAAAATGTGCCGCGAAGATCACCATCCAGGGGTGTGCCGAGCTGGAACTACCCGTGTGCCTTCCTCTTATGTTACAGGTATCTTAGACTGTGTTTGTTCTCGTACTATTACCGTATATAAAATCTGGTCGTATAGCTTTATATTGCAAAGCTCGGGCCACTTTTGAAATGCACAGTACAACCATCTGCACCCCCTCGAACCTTTTCATACGGCCATTTGAATTGTAAAGACTATTTGCAACGATAGGGCTCTTTTAATCAGGTTACAGGGCAAAAGCGTCGTACGAATGCGCTGAACTCCCCGTAGCTACAGGGCGTTACAGGGTGCAGGAGGCAGATGTACGGCATAAACTGCATTTTTGAACGTATATACATTTTATCGATTTGTACGATTATGCCGGAAAATATACGATTTTTTGGCCATATATAACCCTAACCTGGGCAAGGCTATGCGAGGCTGACATTAGGGGGTCGCAGATTACTTTTTCTTACGGCAGCCGACCAAACGACCYGACTTTTGTACGGTTTTCGTGAAAAAGCGGTCGTACAAACCCCTTTATACGGCAACCGTACCAGAACAAACGCAGCCTTAGGTACCTTAGTGACTCGGCCTTCTCGAGCCCGTGGCTTCCCAATTTCCCATCGTTCAGCTCTCTCAATGCGGCCATTGAGCCTTCGTGATTGCAAGGCAGCGGCTGCCTCTGGTCTAGATGCTCTGTTCTCCGCCCGGGAGCTTATCAGCCTGGAGGTTTCCGTCCGCCTACCTTTTGATCCTCGACCTTGGGGTGTTTGTGGTTTCCCATTCTTGCCTCTCAATTTCCCATTGTTCCATTCTCCATGGACATCGCGTGATTTCTCAAAACTCTGGGCGGCTGCCCCTAATTTCGAATTTCACTTGTGGTCTTCCAGGCTGTGAACACCTCTACGGTCCATGATCTCCGCTGCTTCTGACAAATTGGGCGCCTTGACTTCCCGTCCGCCTGCCCCTTGAGTCAATTTTCTGGGTCCGCGGTTTCCTGTATTGTGCAATCTGCCATCGTTCGATCTTTGGGATCCATGATCAACTGGTCACCTTCTCGTGACTGTGACTGCCAGTGACTGCCCGAGCGGGAACGCATGTTGCCGTCACCGAGTACCTTTACGGCTCTTCTGCACCGCTTCTGAGGGCTTACCAACCTGTAACTTCCAGTCTGCTTGCCTCTTGTGACTCAAAATTCTCTCGCGAGTTCTGATTTGGATCTGATACTCGACTCGCCCGCGGCTATTGCTCAACGTTTCTTGTCATGGAGTGTCTTYAGCAAGGCCGAGGCCCTCAGACTCGCCCGCTCTTGCAGTTTCCAACCACGTTGTGAGATATGAAACCTCCAGCTGCAGGGAAGTGACCTCAAGGTTGGTCATTAGGTGCCTGGTAAGGAGATTGCCAAGTGTCACGCTCCCTCGAGGAACTGAAGAAGACGTGATTTCGGCAGGAGTAGGCACCTGCCTTGACTTCTCTGAACGAGAAACTTTGCGTTCTGATGAGTGACTCCCACGTCTCTGTGCCTCCCCCGAAAAGCATAAAGGCCCGGCCCGGTCCCTTCCAACAACCATCACTGCTCACAATCTTTCAGACTTTGTCTTTCCCAACTCCAGTCACACACGAAGCACGCCTGCAACCCCAGAGCCCTCCCTCTCAACAACTGTGAGTACACCCACCGACGTCGACCATGGTTATTGCCTTTCTGACACCAGATCTCCAGTTTCACCCATCACAGTGCCTCCAACTCTCCTCCCAAGGCCCCCAGTCCCCCGGTGCCCCCCACAACTGTGAGTCCATCCACCAACATACAACATCGTCATTGTCTTTCTGAGTTCTGACTTGTCTTTTTAACCAGCACGATGACCGAAAGGACCAACGGCGCGGGGGTTGGCGCCGCCGCCGCCACCACCACCACTACCACTACCACTAGCAACAGCAACAGCAACAACAACAACAACAGCAGCAGCAACAGCAGCAGCACCACCACCAGGGGCACCAGCAGCAGCACCAGCAACACCACCAGCAGCAACAGCAACAACAGCAAGAGCAGCGGTGGGGGTGGAGGAGGGGGCCTAGACTACAACAGGTGGACAAGGGGCGCCTGGTTTGAATGATGAACACAATTTGGCTTCCTCCGTGCTTTGCTTTCCGTAGTGACTTGCCTTCTGCCGTGACTTGCCTTTCCTCGCGACTTGCCTTTCGCCGTGGCTTGCCTTCTGCTGTGAACTGCCTTCGTTCCATCGTGCTCTCAATACCTTCCGTCGTACTTTGCCTTCCATCCGACGTAAAGGTATCTTGCTTTCCGTCGRGCCTTGATTTCCCCCGTGCTTTGTGACGTGACATGAAACCGAGAGTTGACTGAGTTTTTGTTCATTCGTCTCTCGTTCCACCAAAGCCAGGCCCTTGCCCAAACAAGACAACGTTAGACGTACACCCACTTTCAGTCCCTCATCTTCCACGCAGATAAAACCCCGCGGTCCCCGCATGATCTCTTCCCTGATCCTCACCCAATGTGCACTCTTCCTCTTCTTTCACAATCARTTCACATCTTCCARACAATYGTCASGCAAACAACATCTGTCACAGCGATACACGCCCACACTAGCACACACAAGTCATCTTCTTCCCCAAGTCTCCCCTGCGTCACGGGGGTCTGCTTCTTGCTCAATTCACGATCCTTCGCCGCTCCTCTCTCGGCGAACTCCCCAGAACAAAGTCGACATCTTTGGCATTGCCTCTTCTCCAACAGTCAGTCGGGACAGATGACGCAGTCTCTGTTGCTCATGGCTTGGGCATCCAAGGGCCAAGTATACACTTCGTTCGCTAAACGAGCAGCGGGGTCTGTGGGTATGTCCATCAAGATCCTCTGATTTCCGTTTGTTGTCATTCTAACACGGCGTCAACAAAGAAACACTAGAAACAGCAGCACCAGCAGCGCAAAGTCGAAGCCCATCGCTATTCTCTCCTCTTCCTCCCACCTCTACCGCGATCCCATCCTTGGTCAGAGCGTTGATGTAGAGGTAAGGATTTTTGACCCGAACGCAAAACGAGGGCAGTAACGCAGTACGCTACTGCGACCCGAACACTGCAAAGACTAACGTATTAACGCGTTAACGAACTGGGCCTTACCAACCTCAGCACCACCTACAGCAGTCATGTGCCTCCCCCTTTCAACAGCAACGAGGCAGCGTTACGCCAGGCTGCGGGAAAACATCAGCAAGCAATCATAACTCGTGAGAGACATCACCGGCTCTTTAAACGCGGTGCTCTGGACTTCCTTTGTCATGATGGCCTACATCTACATTGACGCTGCGAGGAGAGAGGTAAGAACTGGAGAGAAGGGCCGTAAACTTGCAGGCGTACAGTCATGCTAACATGAGGGACCTAGGCAACTTCTTGCGGTAACCTGACTTTTACCGTCGGCATTCCGCTTCGACAAAGACGAGGCATGTGCTCGCTATAACGGGAATGTCGCCAGGGCATTTGAGCTTCTCATCGAAGGCAAAAACACACAACGCGCAATACCTGCCACGAAAGACCGAGCTGGAAATGCCCAAAAACCACCGCAACCAGCCCAAGGTCGCCAAGGTCGTTAGCGAACTCACTCGGCCGCCACCAAGACTCCCCGCTAGCATCCACCACTGCATTTGACGGGACCCAACCAACTGCTACGATAGAGAAAGCTGGGAAGAGGAAGGAGGCCAAGGAGGCCCGGGCGGTGAAGGCCGAAGAAGAAAAGGAGAAGTGGAGGAAGAGGGCTGAGCACCCGTGGATCTAGCTTCTGAAGAGGAGCCGGACGCAAAGAGGCACAAGGAATCACATTTTCCTCAGGGTTTGCTGACCAGATCCGCGAGGGTGAGAAGGCCATCATTGGTGTCATGATAGGAACGATGGAGCTGGATATCCTCCAGTGGTCTCTCCTTCTCTTTTTTGCTCTCTTTGCCTTCTGCTCGTAGCCTTGGCCTTCCAGCTTTGCTCTTTTTCTTCTTCTTCTTCTTCTTAAATCAAGTTCATTGCTGCAACTTTCGTGTTTCTTTTTTCTTCGTTCACTCCGTTTACTTCGACAAACGGGCCTGGGCACGGCGCCGGAGAATTCGATGTTTTTCTGCGGTCACATCTTGTAAAATAGTCTAGTCTAGTCTTGGAATCAAAGATGTTCGATGTCTCCCATACCTTATGCTTCGATGTTGTGACCACGTGCCTCGAGGCCGGACTGAAAGTTTTCTTGCTACAATCGGCACGAGGCAGCTGCTGAAGAGAGTTTCCTTTGATTGTCCATGGCATCAGCCACAGTTAACGGTGTGTCGTTAGGGACCGAAGTCATCTAAAAGTCAATGAGACTGAGGTCACGCCATCATGTCTTCTAGCCAAGGGGACTGTTAACGCCATAATGGTCCGTCTACCTCTCGCCAGAGGAGGGCCGAGAACACTTCTTAGACAGGACTGGATACCCTCAGATTCGGCATGGTGATAGGGGAACATCTTCCAGATCCAGCAACAGGGCCTGGCATTGTACTATAATATATGGGGACCTGGAAGTTTGGTGGTGTTGAGAATATACGCTGAGTCACGATGAAGCGTTCGTGGTAGTGAGTTTGCGGGCTGTGAATTTGTAAAAGGCCGGAGCCCACAAGCCCGGCGCTTTGTGGTCCTCAAGGCGCTTGACTGGACATCATTGACCACCGGCAGCTGCACCAGAAAACGCCTCCCGATGCATTCAGCAATTAATATGTTTCTGCGGGTATTCCTGGATATATGCAGGCTGCAAGAGAAATTCGAGTGGCGGAGATGGGGGCGGACATAACTCCGAGACGTCCGACATGCATGCAGGTCCGGACGTAGACGAATGTATTAAATCTAAGGCACTGAAAGGCCACAGACAACAAGTACAAAATCTACCTCCATTCTTCTGTTCTTTTGCCTTCCCCCTCTTTCTTGTCTTCCAAAGGACGTTCATGTTCTATCTCTTTGCCCAAAAGGATATATTAATTCAGTCAACCACTCCATTCTCATCACAATCTGTCTACACGCACACACCTACACCAAGATTCCTTTTCGCCCGAGAGCCCCTTCGGTGGATGAGATGCTCGAGATCTTGTCGAGGGTTGGACCCATCCTGGAGGCCATCTTGTGGACGTTGTGTTTGATTCTTCTTGCGCACGAGTTCTTTGGTTTTGCCTTGGAAGTAAACTTTGGAGATCTGGATAATCCCGCGGAAGCTCCAGATTGGTTATTCGAGGAGCATATGGGTCTCGAGGAAATTCTAGAACGAGACCAGCAGCAAGGTTTGGAATTGGACCTTGATGTTGACCTACTAGAGGTACCTCTACTCGCTCTCCAGCGCGAGCTAGCCCATCAGGCAAACAATCGGCCAATCTAAATTAGGATCTAAGCATCGCATGAACGACAACCTCGTCGAATGAAGGTACGAGAACGATCGGAATATCAACGTCAAAGACGTGTGGCAACTCGGGGGCCATTTCACATTTGAAGTCAAAAGGGGCGAGGGTTAGGGTCGGGTGTGCGATTTCAGGGTGTCGCCTTCTTGGCGTTTGGGTCCGCTTGTTCGCTGATTGCAGTGATTGGCCCCATTCAGTGCAATTCGGGCCCGCTATCAACGTCGGTTCATCCCGATCTCAAGCCGACGAGCACATCACGGCCATGCTCAGGAGTCTCATTCGACTTCATCTCCTGCGCAACGCTTCTAGTCTCTCTCATATCGCCAGGTTTCCTTTGTCGTCATCCACTGTCGCTCTTACAGTAACAAAATCGCCAATTTCAAGCAATAAATCTGGTAAAATGTCTTCCTCCTCTTCCGTCCCGCCACAACCACCTCCAGCGCCGGCCACAACGCGCCGACCAACAGGCCCCATTCCTTATCTCGAATACCCATCCCCCAACGCCACAAGCACCAGCAGCAACATCAGCACAACAAAACCAAAGCGCTACCTCCTCTTCTTCATCTCCGGCAACCCCGGCCTAATCGACTACTACGCCCCCTTCTTCACCCACCTGCGCTCCCTCCTCAACGAACTCGAATCCAAGTCCGCCTCAGCCTCTCCCGGACAACAACCCATCACCTTCCACATCTACGGGCAAAACCTCATCGGTTTCTCCGATTCCGACCACCAGCCTTTTTCACCGGGATCCCCAGAAACGGAACCCTTCCTCTTGGAGGAGCAGATCGCCCATCTCTACGAGTCTCTCGCCACCTTGAACCAAGAAAAGGGACCATTCGACGAAATTATCCTAGCGGGCCACTCCGTCGGCAGCTTTCTATCTCTCGAAATCTTACACCGCTCCCTCCAATCTTCTTCCACTTCTACTAGTCTGCCAATAACAACAGCCCTCCTCCTCTTCCCCACCATCCACCAGATGCACCTTTCCCCATCCGGCTTACACCTATCCCGGATCCGCTCTATCCCGTTCCTCAACAACTATGCGCACGTGCTCGCCAAGTCCTTTGTCGATTTGGTGCCAGGGTTCGCGCTGCGGTGGATTACCCGACGGGTGCTGGGTATGTCGGAGCATGGAAGCGAGGTTACTACGAAGTTTTTGCAGTCAAGAGATGGTATTTGGCAGGCGATTCATCTGGGGAAGGATGAGATGGGGGAAATTAGGGATGGGGAGGGGAGGTGGGGGTGGTGGGCTTCTTCTACTGCCCCGACTGCCATTGAGGAGAACAATGGGGACGAAGAAGTGGTGGCGAAGGAAATGGAGAGCATCGAATCTGACTGGGAGCGGGTTGATGCTCAGATCCGTCAGGAGCACGAGCAGAGGAAGGGACAGGAAGCAAAAAAGCCAAAGTTCTTTCTCTACTTTGGCCAAAACGATCATTGGGTCGCGGATCAGTATCGGGATGAGTTCATTGAGCGGAGGAAAAGGGAGGGGCATACGGGGAAGGAAGGAGGGACGAAGATTGTGATTGATGAGGATAGGATTCCGCATGCTTTTTGCATTAATCATAGCGAACAGGTTGCTGAGAAGGTTAGGGTGTGGATTGAGGAGGTTATGGAGGGGTAGATGGTCTTGTCGGAGGTTGAGACTTGGTTCCATGGGGCGATATACCCGGGCGTATAGCTACTAAGAGCATACGAGGACGGCGGTGAATGGTTGGATGGTTGGACGGCATAGAGCTGCGGTAGAGGTACACTCTTAGACGAACATCGGGCATTCCCCGCTTGAAGGAGGGATGTGATAGACATACCTAGGTACCTGTGGTAATGGAACACATTAGGTACAGGTTTGTTGAAATTGGCCTTTTTCAGCACTTGATCTCTTCAATATTATTGCCCTGACGAAATGCATGAGATCAAGACAGACCCGTTTGTAAGCCCTTTCAATGCTTTCATGTTGACAACAGCTATCACATCCAGCTCCAAACACACGGGTTTGGCACTTTGGCTACCTCTACCCGCGGGCATGCCCTAACGTAACATGAAAACGCTAAGGTACCTACCTACCCTTCATAATCTGTTCTGGAAGCTACCCTGGGACCTGAACCTGAACCTGAACCCGGACTAGAACTTGGACTAGAACCTAAACCTGAACCTTAACTAGAACCTGGACTAGAACCTAAACCCAAACCTAAACCCAAACCTGGATTAGAATCTGGATTAGAACCTGCACTAGAACCTGAACCTGCACTAGAACCTGGACTAGAACCTGAACCTGGTACTAAGCGGCTGAGTCTTGATCCCGATCAAAGATCCACATTCAACATCAAGCGGCAACTCCATTCCAACGTCAGATCCTCAACTCTATTCCGACGTCAGGGCTAGTAAACTTCATTCTGACGTCCACTCGTCAAGCCGTCAAGCCGCCATGTGCTACCACCCCCAACCTTATAGTTCCAGTCTCAGCCTACCTAAGTCTCTTGGAATCTATTCCGCCTCCGGAGTCCGGGGGAGCGACATCGGCGGAAGGGAACCTAAGCATCATACTTTGAACCATACACGTACGTACGTCGTCAGAGAAGCGGTTTGAGCAGACCTACTAGGTACCTTATGTTTCGTGACCGCGTAGAGACAGACCATCCCGCAAAAGTTGACACGACAAGAAACAAGGAGGTGGTGGTGGATGGCACCCTTCTTGGATAGAGCGTGCGTACCTCTCAGTTGCTTGTCCGGCTCCTGCTCCAGTTCCAGCTCTACTACCTCCGGCTCGGTCGGCCACACAAAGCTCACATTCAACAAGGCCTGCCAGTTTGGAGAGCCTGGCCCTCTGCCCCTCTGCCCCTGCATGAGGATATCCCAAAAGTGCCTGTGATTGGAGCTAGGCGGCCGGGCCGGACTCAGTCAAGAGTTAAGCTTTGCGGGAGCTTCAGCTACGCCGGGCATTGTTGTTCTATARCACTCCAAACTTCAAGAGTACCTACCTTACCTATGTTTTCCGTCTTCGGGGGCTTRGGYATTCATTGGAGGTGGTGTTACAACGATCATTCGAAGKCGGTTATCGGTTATCGTTGTTTGGATTGGATGTCTGTTAGGGGGTTGTCGGTGTACAGGTCAGACATTCGACGAGGAGCATTAGGGGGCACCTCTGCGGGTAGGTAGGATTGACTGTCCATCCCTCAGTCTTTCGGCTTCGTGATGAACATAACCCGGCTAGCTGTGGTATCTGGGTTGTAAGCCTTCGAAGTTCGAGCGTGAAGCTTCGAGGGGAAAGGGGGCCAGGAAAGGGGGAGAAGGCTGGGGTGACACAATGGGGATGGAATGCGTTTCACTTTCTTTGAAGCAGAGTACTATAGGAGCTGTGGGAAAGGATACAGCGAATAGTGATGGCATTCACTCCGCGTGCATTAGCCTTTGATTACACGTTCCCCAAATGAGCACTTCTAGTCTCCTGTACTCTCCAACACCAGAACGCTTGCTATGCCCTTCCAGAGTGGAAGCCCAGAGATCGATGAGGCTATCTGCGGACCTTGGGTTTCCTTGGACTTCCGTTCCCAAGACATACACCTCTCTGTTCTTGTTGTTTTCCTTTCATTGCTCGAACATCGTCTGTCATTACGGTCATCATTGTAGTATATCCAACTCTTGTCCTTCTCTGCGCTTCATGTCCATCATTCCATGACAATGCAGCCAACATCATGCCTCATATACACGTTTCGGACTTCTGTGGAGAAAACACCGATGGCAGCACCGGTATCTTATACCGTATCTGATCCTCAGACTGCCTCGCTGCTATCGTAGTACTCGCCCCGACGGTCTGCTCCATGTCTTCAACACCCTTATCGATTACAAATCCTCCGTCGGGCCTTTGTCCCACACTCGGAATCTTCATGTCCTCCTTGGCGTAATGTTCGTACGACTTGTAGCGGAATGGTGGCTCGGGCTGTGGTTTAGGTGATCCCCCCTCGAGTGTTGCGGCTTCCAGATCGCCCAATGGTAGGCCGGTCGTCTTGACAAACGGTCCTGGGTCGTGTCTGTCTAGCTTGTGGCAGAAGTAGTTGAAGAAGAGGAAGGAGTGGAGGAGCCTGTTGCGTACGGTTAGTTGTTTCTCAGGAAGGCCAGACCCCGTGAAGGCCGGAGGCTCAGGTAGCGTGGACTCACATCAGTAGTAGAAGCATCGCAACCTCCACAATCCCCTTTGCCAATGGCTCATCATACGCCGGCCCAAACGTTGCGATTCCAATGATCAAATTGACCAGCACAATTCCCGTTGTCGTGGCGATGCCCACAAACAATATCCCATCCGCCCAGACATGATACACGACTGGTATCCCGCTCGATTTGCGGACACAAATTGCGATGAACTCCGCTGTGTTCCAAGTGATGATAACGGGTGCCTTTCGCAAAACATCAGTTAGCATAATAGTCCTCTCCCAAGGTTCCCTCTAGTGACTCGCGAGAGCGAGGGAACGAGGAAAACCTACCACCACAAGCACAGCAATCATCCTCCCCGGAACTCCTCCCCGGTACAGTCGGCTTTCAACAAACACTGCCACGTTCAGACTCCACGCAATGATCGCAACAACCGTCGAGATGGCGCGAATGATGATGGAGAAGATGAACCAGGTCCTGTGGCCTGATGATTCGCCGCCTCGTGCGCGGCGCCATTGTTTGATGTCCCGGCGGCAGGGCTCTTTGGCTAAGGGCGGGAGGGTGTCTAGCCAGGACTCGACGACAGGGTTGGTTGGATGGTCGAAGACATAGGCGGGCGGCGGGTGCCGCAGGGGGTCGGCCCGCGGCATTAAGCCGTTGGTTTTGGATGGCAGGGCGGCGCAGCTGTCCGATGTTGTGGCTCAAGTTGTTGATGGAGACGGCGATGGAGGCGGCTTCAACTTGAGCATCTCGAGGATGAAGACGAGCCGATAGGGTAGCCGGTTTGGTCAGTCCTTCGAGACGGAGTGCCGATTATAATGGATGGCGCATCCAAATTTTATTTCGGAAGGACAAGAGATGAATAGCGGCGCAGAAAACTATCGCGGTGTTACTTGGAGATGTGTATCCGTTGCTATCGGTTTGTGTTGTGGTCCTTGGTGCCTCTCGGATCCCGACGCTCCCAATGCTCAGTTCTTCCGGGCTCCTTGACGGTGATGATGCTTATTGGACAGCCAAGGTCGGACCTGTCGTTGAGAAGGTCTCGAACAAGATGTTTAGCTTGGAGCCATTGCGCCGCCGAGCATGGAAACCTGTAAGAGATGGGAAAAGAAGAAGTCAAAGGCCAGGCGCCAGTGTTGAAGACGCCGGTAGGTGTAAAACCAGGACGTTGGCAAGTCGCATATAACGGCAGAGGAACATGTCCTGGAGAAGAAAGTCTTCCTGCCGTCGGTCAGTAAACTTCCAACACGAGGGAGCAAGCTTGTCGAGAAGGGTACTAGTGCTGTGCAAGCGTGGGAGCAAATGTGGAGAATTCAGCAGGACAGGAGTTAGGCACCGAAATTGGACCCCTGCTCCCCTGTAACGATGCTTGATACAGTGAGTCTGGAATCCTGCCAACTTCTGGTTGGACGGCTCTCTCATTTGCCTTTCTTAACTGGACTGGCTGTTTGTTGGTTGTCACTTCCGTCCGAAATGGACCAGGGGCAACAGGCCCCGGCCCGTCAAGCCCTATCGGGAGTTCGGGACTCGGTTGTCGGCACATGGTGATGGCGGTCTTCTTTGACTTGGCGGTCCTGATCAGTCTTGAGCAGTCCTGTCGATGCTTCCCTCGGCCCTCCTTCATGCTTCCTCCCTTTGAAGATGAGAATCCGTCTGCCTCTGCAGTTGTCCCAGTGATTGATGTCGCTGGTCGGTCCCGAGTGTGGTTGGCGTCTCGGCCCCTTCCATCGATATTGACATTTTGATTGTCATTGCTGTCTCAGATAGACCAATGCAAAGAGGATTTTGAGAGCAGGCGATATTGTACGACAAACCACTGTCGATGGCTTGAGGGTATTCGGAATTTGTGCACTGACCGATGGATTGTGCAATGTCTTGGCGGGTTCATTCAGTGGAGTCGACGCAGGCACAATCATTTCATCCCTGACAGTTGATGGACAGCTGCTAAAAGAGGCTCTTCGCATGCATGTGATATCGAGGTGCGCTGTAGGCTACGTCACGCAAGGACATGCGCATTCTTGTTTTGGGCTCTTGGCGCCTTCCAACGGTTACACCCACCATCCCACCACCAGAACAGCTCGAGTCTGGAAAGTGCTCGGTTGCATTGGGTTTTGCTCAGGTACAAATCGTCGGCCGTTTTCTGCCGTGTTTCTTCCTTGGTTTCACTCCGATCGAACCACAATCATCTCCATCTCTTGGACTCTTCCACTTCCAACCTTCGCTCTACATTCTTCAACGGCTACCACCGCATCAACCATCCATTCCCATCACATATTTCGAAACACCCGTTTCCATTCATTTACAACCACACACCCAGCCAGCCACAGGCACAACACCAGCCAGGCCCAGACACAGACGGCATCCGTCCACCTGTTAGACAGCATCGCCATCAACTCCTCGACTCTCCTCAAGCCGCAGACATGGCCAAGATCCAGCCGGCCCAAGACGAGTCCCTTCTGGGCACCGTCTTCTCTAACTTGATCCGCGCTCGCAACTTTGTGACCCGTCAAACTGCCGCTGTCGTCAACACCACCTGCCAATATGTCACCTCGCCCGAATACCGCARGAGAASCCACGACAACGTCAGACGCTTCCACAACGAACGTCCCCTTTTGACTGTGCGTTTCTGCCTCCCCCYTCCCGGCCTAACAGATGGCATCCAGCTAACAAGTTCCCATCGTCTAGGTGTTCCTTGCCATCCAATTTGCTCTCGCTTCCATCCCCCTTCTGCTGTTCCTCGGATATGTCGCCTCCACCGTCCTCGTTGGCCTCGGCGGCGCCCTAGTCTTTTCACTCTTCTGGACGGGCATTGGCCTCTTCCTCTTCGGCTGCGCCCTCCTAGTCTCAGGCTCTATCGGCGTCTTCTTGTTCATCAGCTTCATTGTGTTCCAGCGCGCCGTCCAGCTGCTCAACGCATTGACCTCGACCCTTTCACAAGGCGCCCGACCTTCCCAGGAGCAAGAGGAGCGTGAGCAGCCTCTTCCTAAGGCTGAAAAGATTCTCCGCATCGTAGATGTCAAGCAGGAGGACAGGCAGAATGGCACACAGGGGGAGAAGGTCAACATCGACAAGGAGTTGTAGGAGCCTCTCCTTGGGCTCCGTGGAGGTGGCACGCTGCCTCCCGTGGTGCATGAAGATGCGGCCGCTGGTGAAAAAGAAGTCAAAGATATAAAAGAGGCCGAAATAGAAATAATACAAAAAGAGGTTGACGATATTGAAGATTTGCACCAACCATCCCTTAACAACGAAAGCAACATTTCAGAGACCGCGCCCATCTCTCTGCCGATCTCGGCCCCAGATGTTTCTGAGGAAACGGAGGAGACCACTCATCTGCCGCCTCCCAAGGACTCCACGGAGTCTCTTCCTTCGACAACCCTCGTGGACTCTCCTCCCCCGCCACCACCACTCCAACGGTTGCCGATACCTGAAACTATCGGGGAATTGCACAGATATCTAAACGACCTGGATAAAGTGTCCAGAATGGTCCTGGAACGTGTCACAGCCGATGAATTGTCCAGAATGCTTCTGGAAAGCCTCATTCTAACCGGCTTGATAATTCCCCGCGTCGGCAACAAACCCACCGATAAACTGGCGGCACTTCACAGCAACGAAATGAAGAGAATGGCATACATCAGAAACGAATAGGCCTCGCGCCTGATGAAAATTGACAAGAAATGGGTTGAAAATTTCGAATGGATTCATAACATAGTGCCTCGGGGCACATCCAACAAGCTACCTCTAAGCCATATCGTGAAGGCAGCGAGTGTAGAGGCCAACCCGCATGTATGGTGGACCATACCGCTTTTACAGCGCTACAGATCGCGACGCCTTTCCCCATTGGCTGTAGTGGCGCTCGCTTGCGCGGAGGACTTGATCAATGGCCTTTATGGTGTCCAAGGCCCCATCCCACACTCGCTTTCGTTCCCGCTTCTTTATATCGCGAGTCATACAAAGCAAGACGGAGTTATGCAAGAACTGGATTATCTCAAGTATCTCGCCACAGTATACAAAAAGGAATTTCACAGGCTTCACGATATATTCGATACTGATGGTTCCAGTCCTCCGATGTTTACCAATATTGAGAATGCTAACACATACAGTGAGTTCAAGAAACTGAGGTCACTGGTCGCCGACTTGGAACATCTGATATATGGAGATGAGATGCCAAAACAACAGGACACGCATCGTCCCACGAAGGTTGCCAAAGTTGGAGGTGTTAATATGCCAAAGCACAATGGGCCAGCCTTCAGCATAAAAGACTTTATCCTACAATTCTTTGGTGAGCTTGAAGCGGAAAACCTTGCTTGGCGCAACATCACATTTCCAGAGTATGCGGCCATACCCAGAACGGACAATGAGGCGGTTTCAGATACGATCACACCAACTCCAGAAGATGGAGAACTTCTTACAACGGATCAGGTTCTGCAACTTCTTGACCATCACAAAACAGGCCCGCTAAAAGATGAAGGCTTGGTTGTATGGTGCGGTAAATCAGATGATCTTCAAACCGATGGACACCGGTTCGTTTGGATGAGCAACAAGGATAAAGTTGCGCGCAAAAAAGGACCACGAAGCCATGGGGAACAAGCCAAAGACCGGATAAAAGCCATGAGGGTGCGAGTACTCAAGGCTCAACTCGCAGGGTCCAGCTCTGAGAATGAGAGTAGGAAGGGCTTAGTCGCTGACACCAGTGCCAAGGACGAGACCATGGTGGAGACTGAGAGACAGAGGGTTGAGTTGAAGGTCTTGAGAGCGCTGATCAGGCGTGACTTTTTGCGTTGGGTGACTCCAGCTTCTGCTTCCGCTTCCCAATCAMAGGATAAGGGCAAGATGAAGGATGACGCCACTTCCGAAGCTCCGGAAAACACCATACCAGAGCAATATCGTGCTGTAGGCGAGGCCCTTGCGGCCGTGCTTGGAACAGAAGAGTACAGGATAGCCTGCAGTTCTCCACCAAAGGAAGAAGCAGGTGAAGGGTCAAGTGCCCTTGCTGGGCCTTCTCGGACTCAGAGTGAGAGGCCTGTTGTGGAAGATCAGGATGTATTGTGCTTGATTGACAGGCTGAGGTCGCTTCTTGCGCATGCAGATGGTATTGGGGAAGCCTTGAGGTTTGACAGGGGCTTGCAAAAATGGCAGAAGGGTGACCTTGATTTGAGGTTAACCGTTGGTGAGGTCCTCGCTGCTTCACGGATGGAGCCGGGGTTCACTGTCTCTCCTGAGCTGATCGTTGCTGCGAGAAAAAGGGATTTGGCTGCTGCGAGGAAGATTGCTGCTGCCGGTGCTTCTGCCGATGAGGATTCATAGGATCCATTCGTTTGTTCAGACTTTGTTTGTTACGTAGCTTATAGCGGAATTGCTTATTTGACATAGCAGCGTTGATATATAGAAATTAAGAGGATCATGATTACCACTACTTGACGGATTCCCAAATCCTAGCTCGCCCGGGACAGAAAAGCTGGGACCTTTTTTGTACCGATCACCCGTTAAAATTCGGCATACAATACTGGTTTGGTTGTTAGCTCGAGACCTCTGGTCAACTTTCTAAGGCGTTTATATATTTAATTCATCCGTTTCGTTCCACAACCAACGCGTGATCTTACCTTGCATATGCTATTTTGAAAATTTGATATGCCATATTGAATCTTGTTAATGCCTTTCCGATTCGTACCTAGCCGTTTTGTACAAGGTCTCAGCTTTTTTGTCCTGGCCGAGCCAGGCTAAACCTACACGCACCGGGCTCATCGTAACAATCCGTCGTACATCCTYCTGTACCACTTTACCGCAAAGACTCGTTTTCAACTTCTAGGGAAACCTGGCATAATCAGATATGCGTATGCCTGAATATGTGAATTTTATGCTCGCAAAAAAGAGTGGGAGAGACATATTGCCACCCCGGAGTACTGTAACTTCGATTCTTCTAGTGCCCTGTCTTTTCCCTTGTTCTTTCAAGGGCGCTAGAGGGTAGAGATATTCAAAATCACCGTCTTGCATACAATTTCTGGYGGGCATGAATGTTGCAGTAGGTAGGTATGCTTACAGACTATGCCAGATTTCCTTGGAACCTAAAGACGAACGGCCCGAGTCTTTGCGGTACTGCAAAATCCGCTTGTTTTAATTATAATGCAGCACGCACAACCAAACAAGATTTTTATTACTTCTGTTTACTTCACATGGTGTTGCAGCTTCAATATCCAAGATAATGCCCGCTATGCTTCCCAACTTGGTTGTTGATGAGGTAAACTTGATGACAGAGTTGATAACACGTGGTGAATGGAATGTACAAATATATATATGGTGATGTGTGCACACTGCCACCAAGCACATACCTGGTCTTATCTCCCCTCTTTATCCTTCGATTGATTGTTACGGTTGTTCATCGAGTATATTGATTGATTGATTGATTGATTGATTGACTGATTAATCTAGAGGTACCTTAGTTGAAGTCGACACTCTCTCGTTATGCCGCCCAAACGCAATCAGGCATCGTCGCCTGGCCCTGTTAACTCTAGCAAGAAGCTCAATGGTGGTGGTGCCTCCTCCACCATCTTCAAGTCGAGGCTTCATTTACTTCTAGCCAAGGAGTCTGCTAACATGAACAAGTCCACCCATCAGAGCCAAGCTTCAACATCACCCGTATTATCAACCAAGAAGAAGGCTACCTCTACCAAGACAACAATCCAAGTCCAGCCCACCACTCCTCCACCACCCATCTCCAGCAACTCCAGCAGACCCCGCCGCTCGAGTGCCTGCCTGGCGGTGCCCAGCCGCTTGGCCGACAGCCAGATTTTGGATCTCGGGTTTACCGATGAGGATGACGAGGACGACGAGGACGACGAGGTCAACGAAGACGACGATGACGACCAGAATGACGACAAGGGTGACGATGACGATGAGTTGCACTGGTATCTAAAGAGGTTGAGGGGGAACAGCTCTACTGCCTTCACCATGGACAACACCTTCTCTATGAGACCCGGCAAAGATGACAACAACAACAACAACAACAACAACAACAACAACAAGAAGTACTTCGATCGCTGGTTCATCACGAAGCCGGTGCCCTTGAAGCCCCGGCACAGTACCGCCGCACTTGTTCCAACTCAAACTGTTCAGCTGGCCGGCACGATCCCCTCGACGCCTGCACGTGCTCCCAGCAATGATGGCTCTTCTTCTTCGGCAGCAGCCTTCAATGTACATGGTGGCTTGTTCGTCGAGAGAGCCTTCAAGGGCAGGAACTTGTTTCCCGCAAGAAGGAAAAAGGAGGAGTCAGACTACTACGATCTGGATCCTAGGGATTTCAATAGGTTGTTTGAGGATGCCGCAAAGCGAGATGCTGCTGAAAAGCACATGCAGCTTCAGCTGCAGCTGCAGCTGGCCGTTGAGGAGGAGAAGAAGAAGATGCTTGCCTCGAAAGAGCTACCACCCGCAACACACCACTCATTACCGACAAGGAAGTCAGACCTATACTTTATGGATTCTTAAGCAAAGAGTTCAAGGGGTCCAAGGAGCCTGCTGCAAACCGCGCCAAAACGTGACCCCGTAGAAACTTGTTCACTGCGACGAAGAAAGTTGTGGAAGACTTGGATCCCATGAAGGCCACCAAAGAATCGCACTGGAATTCTTCCCACAGCGAGACTTTCAGGGGATTTGTCAAAAGGCTTACAATCGGACCGAGGGATCCGTAGCTGTTTCGTGCTGTATCTTCTGTGTCGGTCGTTTGTTTGATGAGAGTGTGTGTGGTTTTGTGTGATGTGGTGGGTGGTCAAGGTAGTGAGTAGTGTACGGTTGGGAAGATATTGAACGAAAGATGGAAGGAAAAGAAGGCGGAGGGAGGGTCAAATTCACTCGTTTGTTTGCAGAGTCTTGTTTGATAGAATCATAGCGGAATTGTTTATAGGACATAGCAGCGTTGTTGGTATATAGCAGATAATGATTCCTATCACCCGTTCAAAAATTATGTCAATAATGTCATTGCTGAATGCTTGGATTTTGTGTGTGAAGCTCATGCAGTGTTGTTGTACAAACGTGAAGACAGTGAAGTGGCCGGGACGAAGGCCGGATACCTTAGACGTATTGGGTGGCATCAGCGGAAGGGTTCCGGAATCGACAGACAGCAGTGCTGCGGAGCCGGGAGAGATTGCATGCTCCAGTACCTGAATGAACAACCATAAACAGGCCTCGCAAGGGGAATGTTAGGAAAGGGTCCTATTAAGTTTGTAAAACATAAGGAATACTAGAATAGGCCGGCACATTGAAGTGATTTATAAGTGGTTCAAAAATTTGCTTTCCTCGTAACGCTAATAGGTAGGTAGGAAAGACAAAGAGCAGCGTGCTCAAGTGCAAGTGCAACTGTGCAAGTGCAAGCAAGTCCATGTTAAGCCAACCACACGAGCCACACTGGGCTCCGGTTCCGGCTCCGGCTCCTCGAGCCGCGGTACAGGTAGGGAGGGCGACCGTGAACATTCCCGTCCAGGAACTTAAACCAACCGCCATGGACACGGATAGATGCCCTGGGAAAATGCTATGCTAGCATCACATGGTTTACAGTAGTGCGAGCCTTCTTCTTTTAGTATAATCGATCATGGAGAGTATTGGGTGAAGAAGAGCTGCGGTACAAGGAGGTAAGTGAGGTGTTGGGACCTCAGAAGTGGACGACGATAACACGAAGGAGAGGAGAGCGTCATCCAAACAGATTCTATTCAACCTCTAGGGAATGGAATCTCAGTCAGCTACAACAAACACCACCCCGCCACAAAGAAGAAAGAATGAATGAGCAGCAAAGATTGGCTACCAGGTTATAAGTCTGTTGGAAGGGGAGCAAGTCACGAGGGGTCTTCTGGGGCATAGTCGTATGCTATATCACTTCCAGGGTGTTTTCGTTGTTCATCATGTGTAAGATGCCCTGTCCTGCCTTCGTCTGATCATAGACGGTCGTGATATTTAAGCAGTATGAGTGTACGACTAGCATGTAGTTGGTCATCCATCAACCCATGGAACCCGAACAASTTCTACGCCTCTGAGGAGAAGGGGCTTGTAGAAGTTGGGCGGCATCAGACATTCCCGAGAGCAGGTTCCAACAGAACAAGTTTAGAAACAATAATAAATCTATCAAATTCCGTACCCTAAAATACCTACTATCTGCTGAAGCTATAGTCTATGTACGGCAGGTACCTCATCCATGATCCATAATCCAGTAACAATCATTCAACACATCGCTTTTTGGATATCATCATCCTCATCATTCTCCAACCAACAACCAATAAAAAACCACTTCGATCACAATTCTTTAACGCTGACGTTCATGTTCAAATCTCTTCGCTTTTGTGTTCATGCCCATATGAACAGATAGTCATAGTCATAACCCAATCAACCTGCAACCACCTTTTTGTCCCCATGATCATCAAGTTTCCAGTCTAATAGTAGATAGAAAGGAAAACAGGCGCCCCAGTAAATTAAAGAAGAACGCCGAAAGTACATGAACAAACACCCTGACATCATCCCGCGCTTTTCCAGAGTCATTAATCAGCGACCAATCCTCTAGACAGCACCGGAGCTGATCATCTTCTTGCGCAGGTAGTTCTTGTAATCGGCGATGGTGCCATCCCACTGCTTGATGGTCTTGTTCTCGCACACGAGAATCTGCTTGGCAATCTTGTCCAAAAGTCTGTTTTTTTGTCATGTTAGCAAMTGASTCATGCAGGTGGCAAAGTGGGAACAAAACTAACCTGAAATCGTGAGAAACGACRATAACACCACCGGTGAAAGCGTTGATGGCATCGGCAAGCGAGTCAATGGTGGGRATATCGAGACCGTTGGTAGGCTCGTCGAGCAAGAGCATGTTGGGGGACTCGATGGCGAGGAGGGCGAAGACGATACGGGACTTCTGGCCGTCGGAAAGGGTACCGATGAGCGAGGTCTGGGACTCGCCAGAAAGACCGTACTTGCCAAGCTGCTGGCGCCAGTACTGGTAGTCCTGGGACTTGTCGGGGTACTTGTCACGGACGAAGTCGAGAGCCGACTTGGTCAGGTCGAGCTGCTCAGCAGAGTGCTGAGAGTAGAGACCGAGCTTCAAGTGGGTGTGGCGCTGGACGACACCGTCGGTGGGCGAAAGCTTGCCGGTCATGAGACGGAGCAGGGTGGACTTGCCAACACCGTTGGGGCCGACGAGAGCGGTACGGGAGTCCATGTCGAAACCGAGATCGATGTGGCGGTACAGGTCGTCCTTGGGGTCGCCAGAGTACGAGAAGGTGACGTTGTCGAAGGACAGGACGGGAGGAGGGAGCTTCTCGACATCGGCGAAGCGGAAGGAGAAGACTCTGTCTTCCTTGACAGGCTGGATGAAGCCGTCGGCCTCCATCTTGTCGAGAATCTTCTGGCGAGACTTGGCCTGGCGGACCAAGTTGGCGTAGGTACCAGCGCTAGCAATGAACTTCTTGATGTGGGCAATTTCGTCCTGCTGCTTCTGGTAGGCCTTCATCTGGTTGGTCTCCTGCTCGGCGCGGGTCTTGTGGTAAGTGTCGTAGTTACCACCATAGTAGATGAGGGTCTGGAGGCGCATGTCGATCATGCTTGTGCAGACACCGTTGAGGAAATCCTCGGAGTGAGAAACCAAGACGAGGGTACGGTCCCACTTCTTGAGGTATTCTTCCAGCCACACGCAGGCCTCGAGATCCAAATGGGCGGTAGGGTCGTCGAGAAGGAGGAGAGTGGGCTTGACGAAGAGGGCCTTGGCGAGGGCGACACGCATACGCCAACCACCGGACATGTCCTTGGTCTTCTTGTGGATGGTCTGCTTGTTGAAACCGAGACCGGTCAAAATGAGGGAAGCGCGGGTCTCGAAGGTGGAAGGATCCATCTTGTCAATGTGCTGTGATGGCAGAGTTAGTATTGTGAATGCGCCCTGGGTTTAGTGGGGGGGATACATACATCGTAGAGGTCCTCGAGGAGGGGCGAGTCGGGGCCTTCGTCCTCAAGAATCTTCTCGGCTTTATTCTCGAGGCGGGCCAGCTCGTTCTTGGCCTCGGTGACGACCCAGTCAAGGGCGCCGAGCTCGCTGGGAGGAGCACCCTCGTTGAGAAGGTAGATGTCGACGTGGTCGGGAATGGRGTACTCGCGGGCGGCGATGGCCTTGAGGAGGGTGGACTTGCCGCACCCGTTTTCACCCAGGAGACCGTACCTGCGGCCGAGGGTAAGCTCGAGGGTGGCATCCTTGATCAGGACGCGGCCGTGGAAGACGAGGGAGACGGAGGTGATCTTGACGTCCTTGGAGGCCTTGGTGGAGGCCAGGACACCGGTGGTGACACGATCCGAGAGACCGTGCTTGTCCATCTGCTGGGCAAGGCGCTTGACCTCGTCCATCTGCTCCGTCTTGGTAGCGGGCTCATCCTCGACGACGGGCTTGCCGAAAGCATCGAGCTCAACTTCCTTGACGGGCTTGCCCTTGTTGGCCTTGGCGGCCTTCTCGGCGAGGCGCTTCTGCTTGGAGGCGGAGGGCGGCATCTTGAGTGATGATTCTGTGGGTGGTTGGTTGGAGGTGTGGTAGAGGTGTTGGTGACGATGCACAAACACAAAGGGATACCTGGAAAAAAAAGAAGGTGTCGAAAGAATCTAGTTCTCTCTAAACAGAATCACCAAACAAATAGTGATGGGGAGGGAGTGGTGGGTGGATTGAAGAAAGAATCGATCCGATTGAAAACACACACTCTGGACAGACAAAAAACCGACCGTCGAGCACAAGGGGAAGTGGAAAAGAAGAAGAGTGCAAGACCTGAGACGGGAGGGGAGTCGAAGTCAAACGTTGGGTCGAAGGCAAAGAATGGGGTCCAGTACAGCGCTCTTGGCTTGCGATTTTGCTGTAACCAACCAGGCCTGCCAGGGCAGAAAGGTGGGGGGCGATCGCACTGTCACTGCCAAAACTTCAAAGCGGGCGGGCGACAGGACTCGAGCCTCCCTCCTTTGCCAGGCGGGCAAATGGTGGGGCTTTGAATTTTCACAAATTCTCTGATAACGATTTGCTGATACCACCGATAGAGGTAGGTAGCCAGCTGATAGCAGCCTTGGCAATTGGCGGTCAGGCCACAAGGCAGCAACGGCTGGCTTATCATCTGCTTATCGGTTGGTCAGCGACGACGGACCAACTGCATYCGACRACTTTTGGAATCTGTTTTTTTTTTTTTTGTTTGAAGTGTTCGCTTGGCTCGACCCTCGAAAAGAACAATGACAAGAACGATTCTCTTTGCCGCATTACTCAAAACCTCATCCCATTCACTCTCACCGTCTCCTTTCTTCCACCCAATGCCACATTTATCTTGTTTATGCATACAATCAATCAAACACTTTTCCATCAGCGACTTGTACTTGTCGAATCGCTACACGTGTTGGGCAGACGCAGTTGTAGGGGCTCGTTCTCGGTTGACGTCACACTCCACCCCCCACCGCTGCATTGGCCGAAGTGGCCAWTGCTTGCATCGCTTACCTCATCAACCCCTGGTACACGTTTGGCCATCGGTAGGGTTAGGGTTCTTACCTGGTTCAACGGTTGGCCGGGATGCAGAGCTGGACCCTGAACTGCCTGGGCAGACCTCGACGCCTCGAGACGCAACCTTTCCTTGCCTTTGCCACACACTTCAATTACACGGACATCTTTACCTCGTAGCGCAGTCCAAAGAAGAACCAGCTCGATAATCCAGCCTCCAGCCAGACACCTGCAAGATACATCGAGAATTCGAAATTCCAATGAACATACCTACTCCCATCCGGAAGAGACCCACAATTCCCGTCCATGTCCCGGACCCAGCTCCGGCTCCGGCTCCGGCTTCTGTCGGCCGGAATCCAAAACCCGCGCTGTTAACCCAAGCCAGCCTGAGCCAAAACTACCTACCTACCATCTCTCCTGTGCCGGACCCCCCCGCCGAACCTGAACCTGAACCTGAACCGGTCACACGAAACAAAAAGCCAAGAACTCAAGTTGACGACCATTTATGCCCATGTTGGGCATATCTTGCACATGATGACGGAGCACTCGATACAGTTAGAAAATGCTGTAGCATACCTTACCTCTTATGTTCTCCGCCAATACTAGCACTTACACTTGCTTGCGGCTTTCTATCTAGGTACCTAGGTACCTAGCTAAGACTGAAAGCTTTACCGACACCATAAGTAAGAGACTATTTGCAGCAAAAGAGACGGAGCTTGATAAACCTCTTTCTTCCAGCCGACCGACTTATACATTTCATTTTTGATATCGGTAGTAATCATATGCCGGATGGTGGACCGTTAAGTATATTGGCAGGTTGGTGTCACGAACTTAAGCAGACGCTTACGGTGTATCACGGGCAAAGGGTAGAGTGTGGATGTAGATATGCGTAATTGCACGAAGGAGAAAGGGAACAGTCGTAAGCTGTGCGCAGAGGACTGGCCTTAAGTAGTGTCCCAGCCKCGCGMGGCTGGGAGGACTTGGCCAATCAGGCTGCAGCAGTCTCAGAAGCAGCTGCAGCCTGCNAGTCGTAAGCTGTGCGCAGAGGACTGGCCTTAAGTAGTGTCCCAGCCKCGCGMGGCTGGGAGGACTTGGCCAATCAGGCTGCAGCAGTCTCAGAAGCAGCTGCAGCCTGCACAAGCATGTGAATGGTACATGGTGGTGAGACCATGGCCGCAATCACGTACGACAGTCACAGAGGTCTAACCCTGTGACACTTTGTGAATACTCCCTTTTGCTTCCTGAATTTTTTCAGATTTTTGAAAAATAGTTTCGTAGTTGAATGGTTCATCGCGATCATTGCTAACAATTTTCTGTGGTGAACGCTAAGATTYCWGATGTCCCATATTAAAATACCGTCCCAGAATTTCCGCGCCCCCTGTTTAGAGGGTAAAGAGGGGGCAAAGAAAGCTTGGCACCCAGAAGCCCCCAAGTAGATCATCACTATTTTTAAACGAAACGCTGAGCATGATGAGTGAGTTCATGMTGTGGTACTTAGGTACCTTACTGTTGATTGCTGTTTCGTCCTTGCGAGTTGTGACAGTTAGGTAGGTAGGTGTGCTAAGAGATTCTAGTCAGGTGGGTGAATGGATTAAGTTGTGTTAGCCGGTTTATCAGCCCTACGCGGTGGTGAGCCTTTGGGATATTCTAGTAATGCGTTGGAGAGATTTCAATGTGGGTGAGGTTAGTGATGCTTCCAGTTAACTTGGTCGATAAGTAGCTGCTCGTGACGAAGTTCTTTGGTTAGGTACAAAACATCTTGGCAGACACGACGTTGGAAAACAAAACATGCGATATCTTCGCCTCTTCCTTTTCTGTTTTTTTTTTTTTTTTTGGTCTGGAGAGTTATGTCTTTGAGGACTGTTTTTACCACTCCTTCCACCCAAACTTTCCCCCCTGATGCTAGTAACATCTACCCGTTTCCTTCATCGGGTGGGTGGCTTGCCAGCCATCTTGTCAACTTGCTTCATGCTTTCTGTCTTGGTCTCGTGTTGCTGGTCTCATCTTGCTTAAGCCGGTTGCCCTGCAAATGTACATCTAGAACCTACCTTACGTGCCTTACTTGCGCGTGCGTCGGTGCCTCTTGTTGACTTGCACAACTTTAAGGTTGTCGCTTGTGTCACTCACTGATCACTGACTTTTGTTCGGTGGTCTTGGGGGCGCTTTTGGCAACTCAATGTTCAGATTCACGACCGGCACGCATGATGGTGTAGTTTCTTTCCGTCCGCTCGAAAGTTCCAGCTTCATTCACCCAGGGCAAAGTCGAGCCAGTCAGGTGGAGGCTAATTCGCCGCTCACAGTCTTTACGTGCAGCACTTGTCAGAAATTCCGCGTGGGCGGCTCGTAGCAGCGAAGTGAGACCTCTCGGGTTTTACAGCGTTCTGTGATCTGGAACCTCAGTCCTGCTGGTCCGGGTCCTCGTGCTTGATCATTGCACTGAACCGGAAAGAGTGTTTCGGTTTGGGTTTGCGGCGGCCGGCAACTCCGGCAGGCAATTGCTCCTCGCCTCCTCATTGGTCACATTGACGTACAGATTAGGTACGTACCGTTGCGCACGTACCATGCAACTAAGTTGACACCAGCGGAAAAGAAGGCAGCCATTCTGATTTTTCTGATTTCTGACCCGAGCTGATGCGAGCACAGCCAAACAACAACAGGGTACCTCTAGGCGGTCTGCACGACATGCCCCGTCTTCAGCCGCTGGCAATCTGGCATCAAGGTTTTGAAGATTGCTACGAACCACAAAATTGAACTCATGAGGGGAACGAAGAAGGATATGTTTATTGTAGATATTCAAAATTTGCAAGTCCCCCAGTTCTGAAATGGATATCTGTTCTCTGCAGTTGCGAATGAAGTTCGTTCTCCAGCTCACGGGACGGTACGTACCACCCGCCCGCCGCCCGCCTGCCCAACCGTGCCGCTTCGATCGCGCCAAGGCTGGAGATTTCGAAGAAGGATGATAAACTTGATTTACTGGATGCCAAAGATACACGATGTTTTAATGGCGATGGTTGTAGCGATGCACACGAAGGTGTTGTGGTGATTTGGGATTGTCAGCTGTGTGCAATTGATGGCTGCCAATTGAAACGTAAATGTTTGGCATGTTGGTTGGGCGTTGTTCTTGATGGCACTTTTGGAGGGTCCAGATGAGAAATCCCGTCGTGCCTTGGCTTGGCGTTGTTGGCCTGACCGTACGGAGTTGAAAGATATGCCGTCAGCTTGGGGCTTTGGTGATGTCCAAGATGCAAATCATTAAAATCTCAGCCTGAGAGTTCAACATAGAAAGGATCTCCCGTCGTTGGAATTGTCAAGGCCGTTCATGATATCGTGATGGTTCGATTCAAGCCTCGGCGGCAGAGAACAGGCGGACAGGCTAGGTAAGAACAGACGCGGGCCTGACAGGGCCCAAGTCGGTGGGTCTAGACTAGCGCGGAGGGCTGACGTCTTTTTGCGGGAGCGCAGAGTTGCAGGGCACAGGGCAGGTGCGTGCAAGTCCCTGTATCTGACCAATTAGAGGTCTGAAACCCGATCTGCTGCAACGGGGCGGATGCATCCAATGTGGTGGACTGAGACCCACTGGGCCTCTCTCAGTGATGGATCGCTCACCCTTCACGAGAGGTGAGAGAGAACTGGAAGACCAGCAGCGGCGGCCTTTCCAAAGGGGCACGTTTTCGGGGCGAGAGAGAGAAAGTGTGAAGAGTGCATTTTCACACGCGCGCACAAAACAAATACTTGAATGTGGTCAACAGCCGAAATAGAACGGACCAGCCAGACAACCATCGTCGTCAAGGCTGTCGACAACTGATGGGTTTGGACGGAGCATCTTCGCATTGTCATCCACCATATCACGAAGTACCTCTTGCTATTCCGTGCTATCACCACACCTTCCAACACCATCACCGTTGTCCGAGTCTCCATCGGCCACTCCTCCCCTTCCGTGCTGTGTCATCTCAACCACCTTACAATCTGGCTTCGATCCAAACTCCCCCAGTCATCCGACGATCCCACATCAACACCAACACAACCACCACCACCACAGACGTAACTTCGTTGCTGCCCATCAAGACCGTCAACGTCTAGTAGTGTCTTTGCTGTCATTGCGACTTTTGGACCATCGCCTCCAGTCTTTCCCGTGACGACTACAGTTACTGCCTAGCAACAACCGCATCGCGACAGCTTGTTTCCGACAAGCTTTGAATAGCTTCTGCCCCTTCAGCTTGTCATCTCGAACCCAGCCGAGGTCGCCGCCATTCTATCCGATCCGCAAGTCGCGACAATCGATCGCTTATAACAGCAAACCACCACCAGCACCCGACCGATCAGGCAAGGCAGTCGAAACAGGAACACGCCGGCAATCGTCTCGTCCGATGGGATACCAATAACACGTAGAGATATACAAGCAAGCTAGAGACAGAAAGAAGAACAAGTCCTTGTTGTTGTTGGTATTATACGTTTGGACTGGAATTTGCGGTACACGGTAATCAGCCAGCATGGACCACTTCTCGACGGTGCTGCAGCGACCTCCTCATTTTGACGAGGATGGAACAGAAGGGGGAGGAGGGGATGGAGGAAACGGCGCCGGTCCAGCACCACCACCACGCCGAGGTCTGCGCGACATTCTCAACCCAGTGAGCAGCAACACAGCACCACAAGCAGCGTCATCACCGCTCCATGGAATTGGGGGACCAGTGCCGCCGCCGCCGCCGCCCTCGACGAATTCCATGCGCGCGACGCACGGCTCGTCCTCGTTCAATTTGCGATCGCCAACGCAGCAGCAACCATCGGAATACCGTCATCCACTGGCCACTCCAGCACACGCTGCCAACAACGCGCTAGGTGCCGCCGGCAGTCTGAGCAGTCAACCACCACCATCCACGGGTCCGCGCTCAATTCTCAACCCTCCAACAACAAGCCAACAACAACACCACCATCCAAATCCCTTTGTCGCAGCATCCGCACCCTCGCTGCCGCCGCCGCCGCCGCCGTCCTCGTTGCAAGCTCCACCTGCCATTACAACAATCGCCGGCTTATCAGCTCCGGCCCCAGCATCGAGTTCGCTACCTCTAAACTCCATCACGGTCTCGTCGACCTCGCGACCGCCAGCCCGAGCATCGCAACTGCACGCGCCGTCGGCCTACTATTCGCCGGCAGAATCGTTCCGCGATCGGGATCCGTCATTACGCGAAAGATCATCGACAGGCGGCAGCTTTTACGACCCAACCGCCGAGGCCAGCAACAGCATTGGCGGCCTGAGCCCTCGAAAAGATCGAGATCGCGACCGCGACCATACAACAAGGGAATCACAGCGCGGGGTTTCGGGCTACTCTGACACGGGATCCTCCTCCCACCTTTCCACGGGCAGCTCCTGGCGAAACGCGACCCAGACTTTGCAAACGTCCCAGACTTCGGCTTCGGGCTCGGCCACGAACAAGGTAAGCGAATCAGCACCACCAGTCCACCACACTAGCAATCACCAAACCACACTGCGACGGTCGAGTGGCCATGACAAACTTTCTTGTCCCAACACCACAACCCCGTCATGTCGTCCTTTATTCACCGCCCGCATTCCCATTCCTTTCCCTTTTCCCTTCATCCTCCTTCCCCTTAATACCATAATCACATCCACCCACCCCTTACCTTGGCCGATGGGTGATGGTCCGAAAATATCAAGTGCACGCCGCCACCACCAATTAATACCACTTCTCCCGCTGCATCATCCCTTGCCTCTTGACACACGAAACACCAACACCAACGACAAAGCTTTGCTGGCATTTTGACTGTTCCACATCCACTGACCCAGCCTTTGCGCTTCTGCAATCATTAGATCCGCGATCCATACAACTATTCCCAGTCGTCGGCCGATTATTACAACAGGAAAAAGGAAAACTATCCGGTCGACCATACATCGCCTCCATCGATTGCAGCTCCGTCCAATTTTACTATTGCGACGCGTAGTCCTGTTGCCGCTCTTTCACATCCAGCATCGGTAGCTGCACCAGCCAGTATTGGTACTGGAAGTGTTGGCAGTCTCGCCGGATCCATCAGCCCCGGGCTTTCACTCAGACCACCAAGCATGGCGTCTCCCACGATACGAAGCGCCGTCTTAGCTAATCCCACAAACGACACAACTTCCACTGCACTACCGGCCCTAGGCAGGAACGAGTCGCCACCACTCAAGATGTCTTCCGCTACATCAACCGTAAGCTCTTTCGCCCTTCGCCCCCATGTACCAATTGGCAATGTCCATCCTCCCTCCCTTTGTTCTTTACCCCTCTCCCATGTAACCGTCGCTAACAGCAATCTTGCTTCCAGAATACCGGCCGCGCCGCCGGTGTCATGTCTTTCTCCAACATCCTTTCGAGCTCCGAGCCCGTTTCCAGACCCCGTCCGACTTCACCCATCATGGATGACGACGATGACATCCCCATGAAGATCGAACGAGCCGACTCATCCGAGAAGTTTGTCAAGGAAAAGAAGGAGAGAAAACCGCGCCAGCCCAAGCAGCCACGCATCTCCGACATCAGGCACTCCGAGTCAACTCCCAAGGGGCGACGTGGGTCATCAAAGCAAGAAAGCCCGCTTCCCAACATTCGCATTCCGGCCAAGAGAATGGCCAACGGTGCCCCCAAGCAACAAAGGACGTTCTCGGCGGAGAATGAGGAGAAGATCAAGAAAGCGATGGACAGAATCGAATCGCGAGAGCTTCCCGATGAGGACGACTTCGAGGAGGAGTTGCGCTTGTGGAGGGAGCGATGCGAGGTTAAGAGGCAAGAGATGAACAATCGCGACCTTCGCCTGCGCCGACAGAGGAGAGCCGAGTACACAGAAACCGAGGCCCAAAAGCTCAAGTTGCATGCCAGCTTTGGAAAGCGTCGATATGACGACTTGAACTACGACGATGCCTTGCAGGAGGTTCGGGAGCGCGAACTCTTTGCCGAGAAGGAGCGCAAGAAGGACATGCAGCGCAAGAGGCGGCGCGAGAAGTCCATGGCTACTACCATGGAAGCAAAGGCCGCCGCCTTGGCCAGGGCCTCTGCAGCGCAGGACGAAGCCGAAAGGCAAAAGTACATGCGCGAAGCTGAACGGGCCAACAAGAAGGTGCAGCAGACCCGACTCATCTTGCAGAAGGGTATCAAGGGACCCGCGCGGAACGTTGGCTCCATGGAGCCGAACCTGGAAGGCGGTACTATGGCTACGTTCCAGGCTGAGAACATGGAGCCTGGCAAGACGAAGGGTAAGGGTCGTGCCGGCACCAGACCGAAGAAGTCCAAGGAGCAGAAGCAGGCTGAGAAGGATGCCGCCGAAGCTGCTCAAGCCGCTCTTGATGCTGGTCTTGAGTTGCCGCCCAAGGAAGAGACCAACAAGATCCGCATCAAGCTTACCAAGACTAAGGCGCCCAAGGAGGCTGATGCGGACAAGGATAAGGAGAACAAGGAGCCTCAAGAGCCGAAGGAGCCCAAGGAGCCCAAGGAGAAGGTGGTGAAGGAGAAGGTTGTGGAGGAACCCAAGGACCCGTTGGAACTCAAGTTCCAGTCCAAGGGCTTCAACCAGATCTATGACCAGATTTGGCGCGATCTCGCCAGAAAGGACGTCAACAAGGTGTTCAGGCTGGCGATTGACTCGTACTCTACCAAATCATCCAACCTCAAGAAGACTGCCATCCTCGCGTCGAAAGAGGCCAAGAGATGGCAACTCCGTACCAACAAGGGCACCAAGGATCTGCAGGCTCGCGCCAAGCGTGTCATGCGTGACATGATGGGCTTCTGGAAGCGCAACGAGCGTGAAGAGCGTGATCTCCGGAAGGCAGCTGAGAAGCAAGAGCTGGAGAACGCTCGCAAGGAGGAGGCCGACCGCGAAGCTGCTCGCCAGAAGAGGAAGCTCAACTTCCTTATCTCGCAGACCGAGCTGTACTCCCATTTCATTGGCAAGAAGATCAAGACCAATGAGGTTGAGCGCAGCACAGATCACCCCGATGAGATCGCAGCTGAGAAGGATAAGATTACGGAGAACGAGATGGATATCGACGTGCCCACTGGTCCCATTGGCGCCAAGGTCACCAACTTTGAGAATCTGGACTTTGACGCTGAAGATGAATCGACGCTACGGGCTGCCGCTATGGCTAACGCGCAGAATGCCATTGCCGAGGCCCAGAAGAAGGCTAGGGAGTTCAACAAGGAAGAGTCCAAACTCGATGAAGATGGCGAAATGAACTTCCAGAACCCGACCATGATGGGTGACGTCGAGATTGAACAACCCAAGCTTCTCAACTGTCAGCTCAAAGAGTACCAGCTCAAGGGTCTCAACTGGCTGGTCAACCTGTACGAACAAGGCATCAACGGTATCCTGGCCGACGAAATGGGTCTAGGAAAGACAGTGCAGTCCATTTCCGTCATGGCCTACCTTGCCGAGAAGTACGATATCTGGGGTCCCTTCCTGGTTGTTGCGCCTGCGTCTACCCTGCACAACTGGCAGCAGGAAATCACAAAGTTCGTTCCCCAGTTCAAGGTGCTCCCTTACTGGGGTACTGCGGGCGACCGTAAGGTGCTGCGAAAGTTCTGGGATCGCAAGCACACGACTTACAAGAAGGACGCCCCCTTCCATGTCATGATTACCTCGTACCAACTTGTTGTTTCTGATGTTGCGTACTTCCAGAAGATGAAGTGGCAGTACATGATTCTTGATGAAGCCCAGGCTATCAAGAGCTCACAGAGTTCTCGCTGGAAGTGCCTGTTGGGCTTCCACTGCCGTAACCGTCTCCTGTTGACGGGTACGCCTATCCAGAACAACATGCAGGAACTTTGGGCTCTGCTGCATTTCATCATGCCTTCACTGTTCGATTCCCACGACGAGTTCAGCGAATGGTTCTCCAAGGACATTGAGTCCCATGCTCAGAGTAATACCAAGCTGAACGAAGACCAGCTGAAGCGTTTGCACATGATCCTCAAACCCTTCATGCTGCGTCGTGTCAAGAAGCATGTCCAAAAGGAACTYGGCGACAAGATCGAGWTGGACGTCTTCTGCGATCTCACCTACAGACAGCGTGCCATGTACGCCAATCTGCGCAACCAGATCAGCATCATGGACCTCATCGAGAAGGCGACACTGGGCGACGACGATTCTGCTAGTCTCATGAATCTTGTCATGCAGTTCCGTAAGGTGTGCAATCACCCTGACCTCTTTGAGCGTGCGGATACCGCATCCGCGTACTCGTTCGGCTACTTTGCCGAGACAGCCTCGTTCATTCGTGAGGGTAATCAGGTTACTGTCGGTTACTCTACGCGCAGCTTGATTCAGTACGAGCTGCCTAGACTGCTCTGGCGCGACGGAGGACGACTGTACAAGGCTGGTCAAGACAACCAGGTCGCTGGGTGGCGGAACCAGTGGCTGAACGAGAAGTTCAACATCTGGACTCCGGAGCATATTCGTGAGAGCCTGGCTGGTACTGATAACTTCTCTTGGCTGCGCTTTGCCGATACGAGCTACGAGGAGGTCTACCGCGCCAGTCACAAGGACCTCTTTGCTCGAGCTGTTGAAATGTCTACCAAGAAGAACCGTCTTGCGGAGATCAAGATCGCTTATGATGAGCCTGAGGACTTGAACTTTTCTCCGGCGCATGCTCTCTTCCAGATTAGGCAACGCGAGGATCTGAAGCCTTTGGCTGATATCACTGAGCAAGGCGTTCTGGGCAGCTTGATGAACGTCTCGCGGAGTGCATTCTCTGAGACTGGCCTCGGTCGTCTCGAGCAGGCTGCTGCTCCAAGGACCTCCGCTCCCCCTATCGAAGTTGTCTGCGACAGTCGCAGCTCAGTCGTTGAGCGCGAGAACATCATGTTCAATGCGTCCATRCGCAAGGTCCTCTTTGGACCTACCCTAGCCGAGGAGAAGGCACTCGTCGTACAAAAGGTGCCGCCATCACGCTACCCTCCTCCAGCCTTGCTCCCTGCACCAGACAAGGAAAAGCAACGCTTCACCAACATCACCGTCCCGTCCATGCGCCGCTTCGTAACCGACTCGGGCAAGCTCGCCAAGCTGGACCAGCTCCTGCGCGAGCTCAAGGAGAACGGCCACCGCGTCCTCCTCTACTTCCAGATGACCCGCATGATCGATCTCATGGAGGAGTACCTCACCTACCGCAACTACAAGTACTGCCGTCTCGACGGTTCCACCAAGCTCGAAGACCGCCGCGACACCGTCTCCGACTTCCAGACCCGTCCCGAGATCTTCATCTTCCTGCTTTCTACTCGTGCCGGTGGTCTGGGCATCAACCTTACCTCTGCCGACACCGTCATCTTCTACGACTCGGACTGGAACCCGACCATCGATTCGCAAGCCATGGATCGCGCCCATCGTCTGGGTCAGACCAAGCAGGTTACTGTCTACCGTCTTATCACCAGGGGCACGATCGAGGAACGTATCCGCAAGCGCGCTATGCAGAAGGAGGAAGTCCAGCGCGTGGTTATCACGGGCGGCTCTTCGGCCGCTGGCGGAGGCGTCGATTTCTCTGGTCGTCGCGCGCCCGAGAACAGGAACCGCGATATTGCCATGTGGCTGGCGGATGATGAGCAGGCGGAGCTGATTGAGAAGCGAGAGCGCGAGCTTCAAGAAAGTGGAGAGTTGGATAAGTTGCAGAAGAAGAGTAGGGGAGGAAACAAGAGGAAGAGGGGCGGAGCAGGAGGGGAAGGGAAGGAGGTTAGTTTGGATGAGATGTATCATGAGGGTGAGTTTTCCGTTTCTTTTTCCGGTACAGATTGGTATGGAAGTGGTGCTAACGATAACAACAGGCGAGGGTAACTTTGATGATGGCGGGAATAACATCAAGGGCAGTGGGACCGCTACGCCTAATGGTGCTGCTGCTGCGGGAGAGGGAGGTGCAGATGCAAAGGGAGCAGTGGGAGGAGCGGCGAAGAAGCGGAAGACGGGTGGAAGCAAGAAGGCTAAGACTACCAAGCAGAGGTTGGCTATTGCTGATGGGGAGATTGATATCTAGGTCTCGGTCTCCTCGTGTTTCCTCTCGCAAATTGATGCCTGAAGAATAACTAGGTACTGTATGCCTCCTCTTAGTCGGTCTATTCGGTAGAGGGCAGAGAGAGGTATGCAAACGGGCAGCGTTTGTTGAGTTGAAGAAATTGCTTTTGTACATTTTCTTACTGTATAACTAGAAGGTGGGAGGAAGGACTTTGAGCATTCCTTTACATGAGGTGCGTACTTGCAACGGCTAGGTCAAAAGGCAATGATGATGGTTGGTGTCTATGTCCATCCATGGACTCGACGGAAAGGCAGCAGCAGAAAGGAGAAGCGAAAGGCGTCCAACATGGATGGACTGGATGCTTAGAAAAAGATGTATAGGTACAATTACAGGTAGACTACACAGTTCATAGGAAAGGAATAAGCATTGAGAAGAAACAAGGGTGCAGACTTCGGAACAGGGGGACCGAGGAGCTCTAAGGACCGGTAGTCTCATCAGGAAGCAACCTACTCATGAAATGGGAAACCCAGCAATTTTGTAGGTAGCATTCAATGTAAGGTATTAAGGAAACCCCCAAATCCCAAAAGCCACATTCGTCGCTTTACGACTCACAAGCCACGGCAGGCAGGTATATCCTATCCATCACACTGTTACGATCCAATCAGGGATCACTTATGTAAGCAGCTAGATAGACCAATCAGGAGCACGCCGCTGTACCGGCGCCGCTGCTGCGGCGCCGTAGAAGCGGCGCTCTTCTGAAGGCCGGTATATAAGGCGGCCCCCCGGGCCCCTTATTACGGTTCTTCAGCAAGCAACCAGCTTTCACAATCAACCAGTACCTTTTGGCTACTACTACCGTTATTCTTATTTCCCAGCGATATACTCCTGTGCTTGTAACGGTTCGTCACACACACGCATGCGCGCCGTCTATGACCCTACTAGTCGTACCTGGGAAATTGGCAAGAGAACGAATGGAATTAAGTTAGTTAGAGCTACATGTACTTCTCCCAGTCTTGGTATTAGTCGGGAGCCTTTCCTGAACTATGTACTAAAGGAGGGTGGGTGGGTGGGCGTAGACGGCGGGGCAGGTTGATGTGGTTTGAGCGAGCGAGACGATCGATGGATGGTTGAAGCACGCACGCCCGGCTGCTGCGGAGTCCRGAATTGAGTGAAGTCAGAACAGCTCGGCAGCGACGGCAGAGAGAGAGAGACCCGGGCAGCCGGGTCGGTGTCTCAACGCAGACATAGGTACCCGCCCATTAGGTAGGTACCTAACCTACCTAAGTACCAAAGTATTTGTTCTTTATTGTGTGACCTGTGACCTGGGAGCCAGCCATCAACCACTTTTCTCTTTGATGTACTTGCTCTTTTTCATCCCAACCTGTTTGGGCGGGATGCTTCTTCCCGTTCGTTCAATATTTCACGGGTGACTGGTCGTGGGCTGGAATCAGTCGTCTATGTAAGACGTCGATGCGGCATGCGGGCAAGGCGGGAAAAGTGGCGGCTTTCAAGGGCATGTTAACGCAGTTTTGCGCCAAGCCCTACACACACGCTGCGAGGCTGCTGTAGACTTTGATTTAGGTGGATGCACTAACATTGAGGGCCGTGCGGATCACTTTCCGTTACATCAGTCTCGAGACTAGAGGTATGAAGCTCGAAACTGCCCTGTTGTTCACAATGGGTTTAAGAATGGATCTATCGTCTATATTGTAAGTCCTGCTGGTTAATTCCGAGTTTTATCTTGCAGCATTGTTGCCCCTGTGCAGTAGTGTTGGGAGTGACAGTCCCCAAAGGGTAAAGGGTTGAGGCTCCAGTCACAAAGCTGCATGGCTGCGCTGTGCCTCTTGCCCAGGACGACAACGACCAGCAGAGCCTCATCGACGACATACGATGCTACCTGCTAACCACTTTAATTAGATGGGATCAATATGGCTAGCCTTCGCTTTATTTCACTCCTACGGTGTCTCGTGCGAACTAATGGAAAAAGCAAGTGTCCTCGTCCAACGTCCTTTGGCCTTGATGACGGCTGTGCACGCTGGTCACTGAATGACCAACACCTGCACCCACCACACATCGAGTCCTACCGAAACATAACACCACCACGAAACCAAATGTCGTGAAATAATCAGCTACAATTCTTCTAAAGGCTCGATGTTTTTCTTGACAACGATGTCTGCACCATGGGAGTCTTCGTTCTGGTGGCGCCGCTTTGACGTAGACAGGGCCGGTCTAGAATGTCAGCAGGCCGCACACGTTGTGCTACAGCATAAAATATCCGGATCACTAACTCTTCCATGGCAGGGACAAAACGGTTCAAAACAACGTCACCAGCGCTAAAAAAAACTCTATATTCCAAGAAAACCTGGTAAGCTTAAAGCCAATGTGTGGCGCTTGCCTCCATCAGTTTGGGTTGTTTTGTTGGACAGTTGTACAAAGATAAACAGTGCACAACTTGTTGGGCCGGTTACTGCTAATGGGACTTAATTGTTAGTGCTCCCCTTCCCCATATCCTGCCATTAACACTTCCACCGCCGGGACAGAACAGTTCAGGGCAGGATCACGAACATTATCACTCATCGTACATCAAAAGAATTCTTTTACACAAAGTCAGATCTGTAACCTTCCGGTTTTCTTCACAAGTTTGGGTTGCATCTTAGACCCCCCCAATGGTGATAAAAACGGCAGCACATGTAGGGTCGATTGCCGATATCGGTGTGTTTTTGTTAGTGCTTTTTTGTTCGGGGTTGACCAACTCACTTACACTACGTACTGGTCGCTAATGCTTCCACCTCAGGGCCAAGGAAGTTCAAAATTACCTCGCCAACACTATCTCCGTTTCTAGAGGTACACTATAAAGAGTAGAGGTAGTAGATGTGAAGTCGCATACCAGAACTTTTCTCCACGCGTTTTAGTTGACTTCATGGACACCCCGGTGATCAACCAAAGGGCCAAACGTGCTGGGTCGAGTGCCGATAATGGACCGTTTTTGTTAGGGCACTTACTCCGCGTGCACCCCCTTAACCCTTTGGTTGTTCGTGTGCCAATATCATATCTCACTTTAGCCCTGGTCATTGTTCTTTGGCGTAAATGAACCTTTAGACTGTAAGTGCCTTCTTTAGTCCTCTTTTCATCCCGTTTCATCATCTGTCTTCTCTGTCATTGGGGCCTTGGTGTCCAGAGCTAACGGTTGATGTTTGGGTAGTTCACGCTGCCTTGAAAGGAGGGATTTCTGCACACGATCCAAGAAAACGAAGGACTCATGGGCCGGAAAGCTGGTCAGAAGGGAAGGCAGAACCGGTCACCCAGGCTGGTGTTCAAAGAAGGTATCACAGGGCAAGGCGAAAGGTAGGGGGTAGGTTGGATATGCGTAGTTGTACGAGGAGAGAAGAGGGAGGAGGAGTGTGTACGGTCTGGTGATATAGGGTAGGGCTGAGCCACACCCAGGACCCGAGCCACACCAGATCCGCTAACACGGATGCACGRGTGGTGCAATGGCAGCATAAGGCTCGACCGCCCATGGCGAGAGCCATGCATGTGCCAGGCATAGTCACAGGTAATCCTGTGACAGAAGGCATGGATGCTGCCTACATCAGCGCTGTGGTTGTTCACAGGTTGGTACGTAAATGGCAAACAACTTCGGTGAGCTTTCCGTCTTACACACCTTCCTCTCCATGTCTTATATCCACCTGATATAACATTTACTTTTTAGAGACATCTATTGTAGTGGCACATGGACCTTGAGATGAGCATATCCCCGAGGCCAGACCAAGTTGACAACCTCTATGTTGATGCTTTCTTGCCTTTCCATTTCTTTACAATCGTGGTTGCTTATAAGCAAGTCCAATATCTTTAAGCATTATAACTACGTACTAATAACTACCTCTACCTCTACCAGCTTTAAGATAGATGTGGTGTACATATGTGACAAGGGCAGTATTCTGGGCTTGGAACAGTAGTTCAATTCAGCTGATAAACTACTTTGGTCTCGAAGGCCTTGTTGAATCCCTTTCAAGCCTTCCATCCAGGCCGGGCTTCCTGGCCTTCTTATGCCAAAGCCTTCCTTCCTCCT
>RAOR01000378.1:0-29109 GCA_009805435.1 Neurospora sp. FGSC 26625
TCCATGCCTGCTCGAAATACTCAGGGAGACTTTTTCACAGCAAACATCGAACGCAAAGATCTGATCGACGGACCTGGTACACATGGGGAGTGTTCTATCCCGCCAAGGCTTGGAGCTGGGCCTTGGCTATCGCGAGTCTCGAGTCTCGACAACATTGCAAAGCACTGCCCCAAAGTCTCGGTGGGTGCATCGTGGATAAGGCCACCATCACACGCCCGGGTACTTCCTAATCTGGACTAGAAAGATGCCGCCATCCTAAGCCAGGCGGCCAACTCGCCTAACGAGAGTCGCATAACATCCTCAATCTTAATCTCAGAAGAGGAGAACGAATTGTTGATCTTCCCTCATTCGCCAAGGACCTCGTCGTCCCCCCCCCCCCTCACTAGGCGGTATGGAGTGTCCAGCCTCCTTATATAGCGTTTCCTAGCAAAGAAAACCGCGTTGCACCCAGCCCGAGACAATTCCAGCTAGAACTTCCATAAGACTTGTACTGATTTTTTTTCCAACTTCTCTTGTTTTCCTTCTTGTCCAGCTGTCTGCTCTCCAGGTGTTGTGTCTAGCCTCTTTGACATCGTTGTGGCTTTCGTCCTCTGCGCTCATCAGTCAGTGTGAGGAACTCTTTCAAACCACATTGAGCGCGTTATGTTGTATGCCAATTATGACACCTACGACCTCCGGTACAAAACGCCATTTTTCAAGTGCTGTTGAGGAAGCTGAAGTTAGCGACACCATCGACAAAACATCTGGTATTGGTGACAGGATCTGCTATGGCGCGGTAAGTTCTTCCGGGTCCCGTCCTGTAGAAGCTTTTCTCATAAGGTAGCTTCTATTTAACATATGACTATCTCTACCCACCAACGCCCTGAAACTGACTTGACATTACACTTTTAGCTGTATGAGGCGAGAGCCCAATGTATCAATGGGTTGGGCCCACTCGAAGACCAGATCAAGAACAGCAAGAACGACGCATTGTTTGTTCATTTTCCCGTAAAAAGATGGCAAGGCTGCTTCTGTCTGTTTTTGGAGAACGGGACGGCATTCGCTATTGCCGACCAAGTCACGCAGGACGCATTGGCCGCGCTACGTCAAGTACCTTGTATTCGATTCGAGGCTGTNAAAAGATGGCAAGGCTGCTTCTGTCTGTTTTTGGAGAACGGGACGGCATTCGCTATTGCCGACCAAGTCACGCAGGACGCATTGGCCGCGCTACGTCAAGTACCTTGTATTCGATTCGAGGCTGTATTTGATACAACAGTCCTTTCGAAGCGAAAAAGGGGTCTTGCTAGGAAATCTCCTGTGCTGGAGGACATCTCAGTCAATATCTTTGGGCCCCAAGACAGTATTGCCGAGAACGAAGCCGCCAAGCGGTTGTCAAAAGTCTCCGCATTTCTTCAACATCCAAAGGCTTTGAGCTCGGGAATTAAATATCGCAATCCGCAATATTTTGTGGTACCCGGGGATGAAATCCATTTCGACCATCTAATTGGTGTGAGCAATCACTCTTTGGGGCTGGCCAATCTCAGAGCTAGAGTTCGTGGAGAGGTTGASAGCATCCTTGAGTCTTTGAACGTGGTCTCTGTTAAAGAGGTGGCTCTGCTCGTACACTCGGACAGTCTGAAGGCCAGACTTACAAGGCAGGTGCTGTTTCATTATCGTCACGTTCAATCTTGGTAATACGCAGAACACCTAGAGGGCCCTTTATGTTAACTTACCTATTACAGTCACCAAGAACAAGCTGTTCGCTTCATGCTTGATCGCGAAAATGAGAGTCTTTTGGATAATGGTTCTTTATATGACACTTATTTGCCATGGTACGGCAAAGCCCTTCCCCGATTAGCCTTCACAAACGCTAACTAACAACATTTAAGTTCAATTCAGCTTAAACCTAACTATGGCGGCCTAATCGCCGACGTAATGGGAATGGGCAAGACCCTCAGTACACTTGTCACCATCCTACATACATTGGGATCTGCTAGTGACTTCGCCGATTTCGCGTTTCCTCAAGCTGCCCAAAAAACACCTACGAGAGCCACTTTGGTTGTCGTACCCTCACGGCGTAGGTTCTACTCAGAAGTCTTGCGGATTTAAGCTCATAGCTGATTGCGTCTTTTAAAAGAGCTGATTGATAACTGGAAATTCGAGATTGAACGGTACGAGTCAAATCCTTCTCGCCACACCTTTCGACTGACAGGCTAATACAAAATTACCTCTATTTTTAGTCACATGTGTGGAGCTCTGCACGTCACAGTGTTCCATGGGGAACAAAAGCCTCGAGGATACAAGCCTCTCATAGACACAGATTTGGTTCTCACAACATACTCCACACTTGCGTCCGATTATAAGAAAAGCGGTTTACTTCACAAGATGGAGTGGTATAGGGTGGTCCTTGACGAAGGTAAGATCAAATCTTTTTTTGCCGTTAGGCACCGAAATTGTGGCTAAAGTAACTCAATATCGACGTATTTAACAGCACATGAGATACGAAACTCTTCCACTCACTACTTCCGAGCCGCTTCAACTCTCAATACCAGCAGACGGTGGTGCTTGACAGGCACCCCCATCCAGAACAAGTTAGAAGATCTCTCATCCCTTGCCGATTTCCTTCAGTTACCGCCCTATTCTGCGAAAAACTCATTCCGAAAGTATGTTCTAGAACCCCTCTCCAGCGGAGGCATGTGCGACTCTCAGCCATTACGAGCCTATCTCCGTCGGTATTGTCTTCGCCGAACGGATAAATGCCTCGATCTTCCCCAATCAACAGCTACGACTATCTATCAAACTCTGTCTGACCAGGAGCAGAAGCTTTATAATGCCATTTTGAGCAAGGCAAAATGGGCTTTGGATGATATCGTCAGTGGCAACGATAAAGGTGCCCTCAAGCTGTACAACGTACTATTCACTGCCACCCTGAAGATGCGCATGGTATGYAATCATGGAACCTTGAGCCCTCCATGGGCCTCTACGGGTTCCCTCACGCCGCAGGACGGGGAGATTAACGCATCTTGTGAACGATGCTCATTATTAGATGAGGGCTGCGAGAATATTCAGTTCTGCCCAGACTGCCGCCGTCCTCTTCGTACTAATAGCCCATCCGTAAGTGTAGGCAGTCCTAACCCAACATACTTGCTAGGGGATAGCATTATAGATGCGATTGATCTCCATGGCTCGTTGCAGACAGATTTGTTCTCAACGAAGCTCAAAGCTGTGAGAAAGCAAGTACTTGAAGCTGGAGCGGGCACCAAGCAGTAAGTATCATAATGCCTATTGGAACCCGACTGGACATTGCCAACTAACGAGAAACTAGCCTCATCTTTTCTCAATGGATACCTACTCTATACGGCCTCGTCTACATATTTAGAGACGCAGGGGTCTCTACACTTCTTGTACATGGAAAAACAAGCACCTCGGAACGAATAAGACTCATAAAGACCTTCCAAGAAGACCCTCAAGCGTCCGTTCTTATCATGTCTGTGGGCACAGGGGCGGTCGGGTAAGCCACAACGCATCTCTTCCATATTTTCTCCATCTTAAAAACTCTGCTAATATCTGCAAAAGGCTCAATCTTACAGCGGCGAGTCACGTACACGTCGTTGAACCGCACTGGAATCCTTCAGTCGAGGCACAGGCCATCGCTCGGGCAATTCGCATGGGCCAGACGAAAAATGTCATCGTGACGAGGTACATCATAAAAGGAACAGTGGAAGAAGTAAGCCACACATACAATGTCCCACCGGTTTTACTTTCGACGGCGTTACTAATGAGAACCGAAGAGCATCGTTGCATTACAGACCAAGAAGCAAACCCTCGCGAAGTTGACATTCGACACCGGTGATGGAGTTAACGAGAACCTGGAGGTAAAATGACCGCCAATCCAGACTCAATTCTAAGGGATARCACTGACAACCTCCTTCTACAACTATAGGACTTCAAAGCCGTGCTAGGTGTTAAAGTCGATTAGTACCACTCGCATACGCACGCACGTCTTTGACTCGAAGGTCGAATAGTTGGGGTGCGAGTGAGACCTGCATAAGTAATATTAATATCAATCATACTTCATAATTCCGAACAAGCGACCAGAATTTGGGGGAATGGACAAAATAGATACCTTATAGATCATGTGTAATAAAAAGGGCGTAGCACAGTCAAAAGAACAACTTTCAAATTCTTCAATCTTTGCATCTGTGTTTGCATATGCAGACCGAGTGGATTTGGCGTTCGAATCTCTTTCTCACGGTCACTGTCGAAAAGGCCACCAGAAAATGTTATGCGAGTTGGAGGGATCTTCGTAGCGCCGCACCTGGCATCAAGCCTGATGTCAGCGTGCCACATCAACGTTTCGTCTTTCAAGGATCAAATGCAGCTTTGATGCTGAAATGGAGGACATGCCAAAAAGGCACCCAGAGGGTTCACTTCGGGTGGTGTGACGGCCTGGTCACCCGTCGCAACTATATAAGACCACTTGAGTAACCGGATTGCCAGCTTCGGTTACTTGTATCCTTTTGGAACATAGCCTAGTGGTGTAGAAGTGGTTCGCCAGCGCCGTGACAGGTAGCATTTGTTTTGATATCAAGGCTTCCAGCCTCGCTTCGGGTAGCGTTTGTTTTGATATCAAGGCTTAAAGCCATCCCACCCTAGCTGCCGGCTTCTGATCCTAGAGCTGTGGTTGGCTTGTCGCTCTCAACGCCGCCGTCACCCTGTTTCGCAGCCCTGGCATGCAGCTCTCTCCACCAATCGACTCGTCTACAAAGGTGTTGGCGGCTGCGCCGGCAGTTTGTTGTAAGCCAACCACCATGGTTATGACATGCCAGGATGGAAGGGAAGAGGTAGGCTGATGCAGGCAGATGAAGAAGGTAGGTTAAGGCAGGTACATGAAGGAGGTCCATCGTGATCAGTTTGTCGTAGTGGATCACCAAACCGTGATCCAACAAGACGAGCGAGAGATTCCCTTGCCACGCTCTCATCTATATACACATAACTGGGCCGAGGAGTACTAGGAACCAATCAGGAATGGTCTTCTGACCGAGTGCAATCTTGTTGTTACCCGTGTAAAAGATCTAGCGGCAGTGTCAGGACGGTCAACTTTTCTCGTAATCCGCCCAACTATATTCATCTTTTTAGCGCCGCCTCCCCACTTACCGTCTTGCCTCCGTCCGAACGATATGGATATGGGAGCTGGTGGTTCAGTTTTTTGACCCTACCACGTGATTAAAAGACCCGTTTCCTGTCCTTCCCGCTCCCATAGATAAGCCGACATATCGCCAGACTAGTAGTTGGGTCGGTGACGATCAGCGAATCCCTGGTGTTGTATGTTTTTTTCGCAACTTTTTTTTCTCCTCAGCCACCAAGCAACATCCTGGGTTGGCAGAAAAGCTTTGGGTTAGGGTTAGGGGTAGAAGAGCGGCTTCCCTTACTGCACTACATGCTGCCGGAATGAACACGGCCWTATATGTAAATATAAGGCCGTTGAATAAGTGTTAAACAGACATCATAAAAATGATGGTAAAAAGAACGATGAAAAGGCGTTGACAATGACGATGAAAAATGACGTTGGGGAAAATGGTATATGCGTATATTTTTCGAGCATGATGTTGAGTATTGAAGTAGGGCAGATCCTGGAGAGTAAGTATGTACCGATGTTGAGTGTTGGGACTCTACCTCGGTTGAAGACTGACGACATGACTGAAGACTGATGCTTGGATGATTTGACGACTGAGGTTTCAACAAGAACTCCTTTCACGACGTTTCATGATGCTTGAAAGACYGARCRTCCCGCCGTATAACTGGATTACCTTGATAACATCCACGTGGTGTGGACCAAGTCATTTMTCCTCCATAACTTCATCACCGCGGATTCCATAAAGAGGCTGATGATGGATAAAGCRKWTGGAGAGAATSACAACGTTAGCTGCTCCGCTCATGGAAAGGGCGTAATCGAACTCCCGAGTTGGAGTCCCACCACGGTAAGCAATCGTGTGGATTCTCGGGTTCAGCGGAGATACAGCCCAATGCTGGTTTGTTTGTTAGCTTGGTACTCCTGGCATATTGGACGATATCCATCCCGAATTGTCCCAAACCTCATAAGGACAAATTCAATGGCCAAATACGGATTGAAAAGGCATTAATAAGATTCGATAAGGCATATTCAAGGTGAGATTACGCCTTGATCATGGAACGAAATGAATCAATTAAATGTAAAAAGGCCTAGGGAAGTTGACCCAAGGTCTCGAGCTAACAAACAAACCAGTATTGAACTGTACATTATGAATCGTCATCAGAGCACTTGAAATGAGCATCAGAATGAACCAGCATTTTTTTATATGGTTTGAATATTTTCGAATGTCTAGCATAACGATTGTATGATGCTATTGCCATAAGAATAGCCAACCCACACAAAGTCGCAATCTAATCTGTTGGTATCTCCGTCACCTGTAAACCCTGAAGTATCCGCCTTTTCAACCCATACCATGTTGTTATCATACGCGTCCAAAAAGCATGCTATTTTTCCATGCAGACCAAAATCCCAAATCTCCCCAAAACGCCGAAGACCGAAGTCGGGAAGTGTATGTACAGCGAAAGGAACGTGGGTGCAGATGTATATCGCAATTCCGTCTTGCTTCTCTCTCACTGTACAAACCCGTGGTCATTGCGCGCTATCTACGGCTAGAACCACCGCTTCCCATGCAAATTTTCATCCCCTTTGAAGTCTTCCATGAACAGAAGACTTTGTAAAGCCTCATCACTCTAACTCCACTCATGCCGCATCAGCCGTGGTAACGGGCGGAGTGACACGAGTAGGCTGAAGGCCAGCTCTAACGATCTTCTTGCCGGAAGAGTCGGTAACAGTGGCGATGTCCTTGTTCTCAGCCTGAGCACGCTTCCAGATCTCAACCTCGCAGCCGCCGCGGATGACACCGACGCGCATGTTGGAGAGAAGGTTGTGGGCAGCGTTGGAGTGGTTGTAGACACCACCGTTGAAGATGGCGGTAGCGTCCTTGCCAATAGCCGAGTTGATGAGAGCCTTGCCACCGGGGTGGTCCTGGATGAACTTGCCGACATCGTGGATGACACCAGCGACAGCGATCCAGGCCTTGCCGTTCTTGGACTCCTCGACGAAGTCGTCCCAGCTAACAACGGGGAGGTTCTCGAGGGGAATACCCCAGTCAAGGGTGGCACGCTTCTGGTCGAGCTTCTTCTGCTGCTGCTGGAGACGGCCCTTCTCAATCTCGTTGTGGGGGAACTTCTTGAGGTCGTAGGCGAGACCGAGCTGCTTCCACGCCCAGATGCACCACTTGGTGGGGTCATACTGCCACCACTCAATAGCGTTACGGAAATCGCTGGGGAACTCGTGGTGGAAGTTGTGGTAACCCTCACCAAGGGTGACGAGGGCAGTGATGACGTGATCTCTCGGTGAGTTGCGATCGTCGAAGGGCTGGTCGCCGAGCCAGTGGGCAAGAGAGTTGACGCAGAAGGTAGCCTGCTGGATGAAGAAGATACGGAGGATACCGCCGTAGATGAAGCCACCAGCATAGTCACCCCAGCCGAGACCGCAAATAAGGGTAGGGACGATGAGAGCCATGATGAGGACGCACTTGATGTAGTGCTTGTGCTGCCAAACGACGACGGGATCCTCGTTGAGATCGGTGATGTCGGTACGGCCGATTCTCTTGGGGTTCTGCTTCATGACCATCCAGCCGATGTGGGAGTAGAGGAGACCCTTGCGGACCGAGTAGGGATCCTTGTCGGTATCGGTGTATCTGTGGTGAGCACGGTGATCCCTGGACCACCAGCGGGCGGAACCCTCAACGGCGGCAGCACCACCAGCGGCGAGCCAGATCTTGAGAGGGAGGGTGGCCTTGTAAGAGGTGTGAGCCCAAAGTCTGTGGTAACCGGCAGCTAGAGAGGAGAGTGAGTTAGTCATTGAGCCGTTTCTGATATTCTTGGACGCGGAGGATGCTTACTGATACCGAGACCGGCGAAGTAGTAGTAGGCGATGGAGAAGATGATGGTCTTGGACTGAGGGGGAACCCAGTAGGCGGAGATGAGACCGGCGAGGGGCACAAAGATGATGAAGGTGGTGTTCAGCCAGTTGACGTGCTTGTCTGTGAGGGAGATATTGTCAGCGTCTTGTTTGTTCTCAGTCGAAGGACATGTACTTACACCAGTTGCCCCAGGTGATGGGCATCTCGGTAATGTGAGGCTTCTTGAGGTCGTACTTCTTGCCTCTGAGAGGGACGAAGTCGGTGGTGCCATCGGGGATGTTCACAGCCTGGACCTCAGGCGGGATATCCGTGGCCGAAGTCGACGCCATGGTGTCGATGTTGTTGTCGAGGGATGAAGTCGACGACAAACTGAATGGGTTGTGAAAAGGTGTGGCCCGCTCTGTCGTTGCTGAGAACAACGAGTTGGGAAGAGTCGGGAGGGAGATGACCTAGGTCAAGTGGGCTGGAGGAAAGGGAAGGGAAAAAGTAGGAGTCGGGGCAGAGAGGTTATAAAGTAGGAAGGTTCTCAGATCAAAGTCAAGCTTTGCCCGTGAAGTGGGTTCTCGGTTGGGAGGAGAGGACCCTTTGRTACTTGCAGATTGGAGTCCACCCGCTCACTCCTGCTTGCTTCAGTGCTGCACACGTACTTGTTAGTGCGTGAATGCCCGCTAACCTGATCAAAGCGGATACAGCAGGGCAGTGTCTACGCGGGCAGATATTTATTTAGGTTCTGGGTATCCCTCAAACTTTTTCGCCTCCCGTTCGCCCTAGGGCGTAAATCACAAGCAAATTTCGAGACACCAAACCTTTGGACTGGCCAGACCCCGGCGAAGGCAGTGGAAACTGGTTGGGGTTTTCACAAGTCAAGGCATGTGCTTCTCACCAAGCAAGTGCCTTTGGGGCTTTGTTTTGGGGCTGTTTTGGCCCATGTTGGCGCTCTGTTGGCGCTCAGCCGGGCGAGCCATGCGTTGATCGCTCGTCTTTGTCGTCCTGAATTTGCCGTTGATAAGTTTTGTTGAGCAGAATGTTGGGGACATGTTGCAATCCAGGGCAGGTGGGGCCGTATAAGTTGGAAACAAACTGCGATTGGCCGGATATACTCGTTTTGGAAAGTATGGTCTGCGTACCTTGTACATTGTGGCGGCATGTGCTCGCTGCCTGTTTGTCACCCACTGTCTACCGTCCCACACTTGTTTGACTGGTACATGTGACATTGACAGCAATCAACCTGTGACTTTACACAACCCTTTCCCTCTTTCGCACAAAAGGTGTGGCAAGGTGAGGTCCATCTTTCGACTACAGATGCCTCAGATCATCGAATTCAACGAAGCTTGGGAATCGAACGATGAACCCGGCCTGTCCCGACCGACTCAACTTTGCGAATCTCAAACTTGACAATGGAACATGCGGACGGCTGACGTGCGCCTCGGCTGTCTCGGAGGCCCAACGCACTGCACACTCTCGCTTCAACAACTTGACAGGCTGCTGCGACTCGATACGAAACCCCAAGGACATCAAGGAAGTCGAGCAAGAGCGCTCCAGGAACACCGGTATGATAAGGCAAGATAGCAACTCAAGCAGGAGCTTCCTTCCACCGACACTGGAGAACCTGATATCAAACGGACCACGACCTGATTCGAAACCGCGGGTGTGAACTGCGCCTTCCCCGGATTTGCAACTAATCTTGCAGCTGAGGTTATGGAGCCCGCAATCATCAGTTCACGCCTTCATCTGCTATGTCCCTCTTTCCTTGGTTCATCAATTTCGAGATGACGGTTCATCCCATCATGAATTCACGCTTTGACACCACCCCCACGTAGCACCAACCAGGGGCATCACAAAGCTTGCCCGATGCAACCATGCCCTTTTCAAGTCCGATTTCCCAACATTCCTTCCCGCACTGCGTATCCCGGTAGCCAATCAGCTTATTCGCATTCTGGCCAGTCAAGATTTCAAACGCGTGCCACGCCTGCTTAGCCAACTTGAAGGTTTCAATCATGGCCATGGTCTCTGCGTAAGCCAAGAAGAGGAGGCTTCCAGAAAGACTGAGATGCAATCGTGCATGAACGACAGCAGCAATCCCATGGCGCCACACCCGTTCTGCAATTAATCTGATCAAAAACCATCTTGAAGGCCATTAATATACTATGTATAGAGACGGTCCCCGTGGGGAGTTGCGTCCAAGATGGAGCCGCGACGGAGCCGGAGCCGGAGATAAGCATCGGGAGCATCCATCACTCAAGTCCTGGTGGGGTTCGGGCGTCAACCGGCAACCCCAAACCTGATCCGGCCTGCGAGTCTGCGACATCTCTATGTACGGTTCAGGTCCGTCGGCCCTACCCGTCATCAAGGGGCCATCAAAAGCATGAAATGTCGTTTAGCTTCGCGGGAACGTGTGTGCCAAGAGAGTTAAAAGTGATCAGGCCATCCAGACCAAGCAGCTGGGAGCTCAGGCCATGTTGTCCGTTTCGTTGGGAACCGTCGCTTAATCGTACGTTGGCTTTCTCTCCTCCATCAGTCTTCTGTTTAGTATCCGGGCCAGAGGAGAAAAGGCTGAGTGCCAAATATTTACAAAACTAGACCAAATCGGCACGCCAATCCCCCCAGTTCTCCTTCTCTGGACAGTCGCCCAAGTCCAACCCTCGGTCGTATCGCCTCGAGATAGTTCCAARTTACGCATGATGATGGGATGGGGCCTTCGTGTCTTATCCTCAGGTTTTACAGCTCTTTCCTGATGAGCTCATCGACTCGGTCTTTTTTTTTAAAAAAAAAAAAAAAAAAAAAAATTTCACGCTGATTGATCTTCGAGGGTGAGAAACCTACAATATGTGAAAGGAAAACGACGGCGGCCACTTCACTTTCAGATTACTACAGGTAACCAACCAGGCTGTTCTGTCAGAAGGTGCATACAGATCAGATCAGTCTGAAGCTCTCGTCACATGTCAGGCAGGCTTCATCGGGATGGTAGGTAGGCAACGAAACAGCCATGACCTTGACAGATGAAAGACAACACTGGACTGGATCATGATGGCAGTGACTTCTAATCATCACTCCTCCCTCCGTATGTGAACTCTATACTTATGGTGGACTCTTCGGCACTCCCGTCTTGAAGTCTCCTAACGAAAGGTTGTCGTTCAGAGAGAGCAGCAACAAAAAAGGACCGGACCCCCTGTTCTCTCTCTCTAAGCAACCATGACTTCATAGTCTTTCAACTAATCACTCATCAAAAAATCAGAAGCAACGTCGGGACGCAAAGTCTAGCTTGATACCACTCATCGGCGGCGGCCATCTTAACTATCCCTGTGAAACACACAGGGAAGGAAGGGACTCTAGCTAAGGTATAAATGTGGTCCCAAAGCAGCCAGCCAGGGCACAAATTGTGGTAATTGTTGAGCTTGACTGATAGTTTCCGGTAGGTTAGGTACCTAGAATAGATGGGCAAGAACTCCATTGTAGCGAGACTGTCCAGCCCAAAGTCTTAAGGGCTGGCTGGGGAGATGCGTATTTGCTTGCGATATACATACCTAGATTTTGCTACCTAGCTTTTCATCAAGCGAGTAGTCTAGTCGAGCTGATCTGAATCGACTTATTACATACCTACCTACCTACCTTCCAGTCACACACACACGAGAAAAACAGTCGATCATCACATTCTTACAACAGACAGTGAACATGCAGTTAGTCGTGTAGGTAATGGATTCATTCATTCAAACTGACTTATCATTCATCATGCATGCGTTCTACCTAACTCAGTCCGATAACTTGGTAGGCAGCTAGGTAGCTATAACATTCATTRCCCGGGCGGGGCATCCATCCCACGTGTATATAGATATATATATATAAACAAACACCCAAACTAAGTAACATAATGAGTGTATGGGGCTATACATAAAAACCAAAAACAGAAAAGTGCAGAAAAAGCAGAATGCCACCCCAGCCGGAGGTACCTATCSAAMTAACCAAGAGAAAATGAAAATGAAAATATCCAACGTCATAAATATATCCCATGCAAATGTGTCGCCCTTCCCATCACAGTTATCCTTCCTAGTAACTAACGTGAGTACTACCAAGTTGTACCCCTTTATACCATTCCATTCAATGCTTACTTGCTTTCTCGCTTTCTCGCTTTCTCGCTTTCTCGCTTTCTCGCTTTCTCGCTTTGTGAGGTTATGGGAAACCAGACCACCACTTGGTCTTTGGGTGCGTGTGTTGTGTATGTATGTGTGTGTGTGGAGTGGGCATTGGAGGCCTCCCATATCTGGCAACACTTCCGCTGACTTGTTCGAGTCGAGCAGACCTCTTGCTGCGAAAGAAAAAAAATTGTCGTACCGCGAAGAGCGCCATATAAGCAGATAGAAAGATCAAATTCTGTTTGTCGTCCATATCGTTTTCGTTTGGGTTTGTCAGGTTGTTGTTTGGCAGCTAGCTGCTGCCATCGCTATTCGTTCCTTCGTCCATTCGTTTACAAGCTCGCGAATTGTCGCCCGCCGTTCGTCGCAGCCGTGATCAGGTCTTCGTCGTCGTCTGGTAATTTATGTATGTTGATGTTGATGTTGATGTTGACGTTGTTGACCGGCGGCGAACAAATCCATGTCGATTTCATCATCCTCGTCATCATCATCATCATCAAAATGCTTCTTCCCCTTCTTCTCCCTGGAGCCCGAGCCCCTCGTAGAAATAGGCAACGAATCATAAGCACAACCCGAGGCACCACCCCCAATCCCCTTCAAAACATCCGGCACCTTTGCACCACCATACCGCTCATATTCCCTCTCCCGATCCCTTTCCAATTGTGTGTTGTTGTGCGTATTATTATTCCGATCTCCAACACGATCCTGATGTGCTGCGCGGTGATCCTCTTGATGCCCATGATACCTTCCAGCCATCATAGCCTCCGCCGCCTCCATCCTAAACTGCTGCTCCAGCCTGTCTCTATCTCGAGCCTCGTTGATGGCTGCGTAGGCTAGATCTGGCCCGGGCTTCAGGTTGGTGGGCTCGGTGAAGTACTTGCCCGAGTCGGCGCGGGAGAGGGGTTTGTTTTTGTTGTTGTCTTCCTCTTCTTCTGCGTCCGAGTCTTGAGGTTCGTAGTGGTGGTTATTACGGCTGGGGCGGGTTTGGTGGTGGGATTGGGTCGTGTTGAATTGGTTTTCCCCTTCCGAGTCGTATTGTTCGCGGAGTGTGAGTTCGGGATGCGGCCTGGCGGCTGTGGGGGCGCTGCAAGGTGCAGTTTCGGGTCGCCACTTGAGGGCTTCCCGGAGGAGAGAGTCCTTGAGCGGTGTTGAGGCGGTGTCGGTGTCGCCGGAGGGGGCGGCGGAAATGAAGGAGGTGGAGGAGATCCTTGGGTCGTGTTGTTGGAGAGCCTTTTTGGATCCTTCCGTGTCGTGCTGTCGCCCATCTCCATACGAAGACGGAACGGTCAAGTTGCTTRGCTCCTGGTAAGTACTGCTGTTTCCCCAAGGACGCAGGTGATGTCGGAATCTCGCCGGGTCATCGTACCCGCCATCACTCGGGAGAGGAGAAGGTGGTGATCTACCCCGTGGCGGATACCAGTGCTGGTCTTCCGACGGTGCGGGAGAAATCGCCGAACGACCCCTTCCCACGCCACTCGCACCACCACCAACATTACTGCTGAAATAATCCCACCCACGATCCGACGGCGACTCAACCGTCTTGATAATCTTCGGTACCCCGTTCGTCGGCTCCGTGCCAACCAGATACTCCTGGCGTGAGTAGCCATCATCRACCGACACCGACTCCGGGTTATGATAGCTATACTGACTCTGCTCCACAGGCTCCGGCTCCGGGAACATATCCAGCAAGTCCAGCGCCTGTCTCCTCTTGCGGGGGTTGGGGTCCAGACAGATATTCACAATCTCGACGTACCAATCCGGGACATCCGTAACCTCGGGCCCAATCATCAACGGCCGGCCATGAGCCTCGGGCTCGTCCTCCTGCGTCGCTAGGGCCCAGAGCACCATGCCCAGCTGATAGAGATCCGACTTGACGCCGATGTACATGGATATCCGCTGACTGCTTTCAATCAATGGCGTCGCCTCAGGCGGCTCCCACCCCACTGGACAACCGCGGCGGTTGATGTCGATAATTTTGGCGTTCCACTCATTGTTGATGACGATGTTTGAGAGCGTGAAATCGCCCTGAACGAACCCCGCTTCGTGAATATCCGCCAGACCACCAACGATCTGGCGCGCCCAGCGCTCGCGCGTCGACCAGGGAAGGCCGCCCTGGAGCTGGTAGTCGTAGATAATGTCGATCAAGGCGCCGTGCTCAGCAAAACTGATCAACAGACCCTTGACGTGCTCGCCCGACTCGTCGACGATGACGCCGTAGAACTCGATGACGTTTTCGGCGGCGCGTAAGCGGTTGAGCGCGTTGATCTCGTAGAGGAATTCATCGACGGTGTCGGGGCCGGGAATCTCTTTCTTGATCAGGGTCTCGCCGTTGACGCGGACTTTGTAGACGAAGCCGGAGAGATGGGAGTCGAATTCGACTTCGGATTCTTTGATGCGGCGGCAGCGCATGTGCTGGATCATGCGCACGGTTGGGTAGCTGATGATTTCCTGGGGGAGGGGGGTTGGTGTTAGTATGGTGAGTTGGTGCGTACCGAGGGTAGCAGGACTCACATTGACGTCTTCCACCACGTGGACATGTAACCTCTTGTCCGTGGTTTGGAGCTTCAGATTTGTAACGGTAGGGTAGAACTGGATGTCACCCAGGCTGTCTCGAATCGCCTCGTATATCCTCGAACTCTTGTCGCGCTGGAACTTTATATCGACTAGCTCCTCCTCCAATGAACCCTCCTGGGCATCACGGTAGTCTAGTGATATCGTCACTCTGCGCCATAGCGAGTCATTCTGTCGGTATGTCACAAAGAACTTCTCCCTCTTGGACTTGTCGCGGAAGTGCATCGACAGATTCAGGATCCATATCTTCTCCAGCTCGTCGTGTATCATGTTGTGGTACTGGGAGGATGTTATCGAGTGCGCATCGCAGTCCGAGACGGCAGCATCCGACCCATGAACATGAGCAAGACCCGAAGCTCGCAACAGACGGTTGTGGTCGAGGTAGTTCTTGTCGAGTTCTTGCTCTAGCTCATGTCCGTTCAGGCCTCGGATACTGCTGTTCACCGTGGCATGTTCTTGAGGGATCGCTGGCAACGAAGGAACAGAAGAGTCGGCCTGGGAGATATATGAAGAGCGGCCGAAGTGGTGGTGGTGATGATGGAAGTTTGGCGCGCTACTCCTGGGAAGCGAGGCGGCGGCTCCTACACCCAATCCAACCAGCGATGTCGATGCACTGTTTGTCGCATGCATGCGTCTATCGACTGAAGCAACTCTGCGCTCGGCAGGGGTGGGTTGTACAGGTTGGAGATGGTCGCGCTGTTCGGATTGTTGTCTCTTGAATGTCTGGGCTCGAGGCAGGCCGGGAACCACCTTTCGAATGTTTCGGCGAATGGTGCCTTGTTTGTTTGAGCCTCCGTCATCGTGCTGCTGCTGCTGTGTTTGTGAACCCGGACTCGTGGTAATGTTTTCCTCTCCTCCCTGTCCTCCTCCTGTTCCCGATCCCGGTTCCGTTGCTGTTCCTGCTGATCCCAATCCTAATCCCGGCCCGGCATCATGGGCACCTTGACCATCACCACCGCCGTCCTTATGATCCCGCCAGAGATGCATTTTTTGCCACCAGTTATTGTGATGTGGGGGCCAATCGCCATCTGTTGTTACTTCTGATGCTAGGTTCCGTAAAGCTAGGGGAAGCTGCGGTTGTACCTGAGCCATAAAGACCTTTGGGGGTTAAGAGGTTTGAAAGTTTATCCAGAGGGTTGTAAGGGAGGACTAAACAGAATTATATGGTCAGCACCGTGAGTCAAGGGAAAGTGAAGAGACTTTGAAAACGATAGGCATTGTGCAACCCCCGAAATGACTTGGTGGCGAGAAAACAGCTTCTGGACTGGCGCATAACCAGCCTCAATCTCCTCCAACCTCCTAACGGCCTATCGGCTAGACCTTCTCAGGCCAGTCCTATAGACCATTGGGATAGGCAAGAAAAGGAGTTGTATCACCACTTGGCTCAGGGGCAATAATGACTTGGAAGATGCAAGCAAGCAAGATGGCGCAACCTTACATTAAAGACAAGCAATCATGCAGACTGCCGGCGCGAAGACCATTAGGCGCCGTATATCCAACAGCAATGGCAGCGCTTGGTGAAGTGGTCGATGTTCAAAGACGCCATACAAAGAAACCCAGTTGAAACCAACAGATGCGTTATGTTTTTGCCTTCTCAGTTGTCGAGGGGAAAGTCTTGTGGTTGGCAATAATTCCCCTCCTCTCCTCCCCAGTCAAGTTGATTAGTCCAGGGCTGTGTCGAAGGTATTGTGGATCGGATAGCTACTTTTGCTGTGTTTGTGGTTGTGAATCGGGACACGAGGATGCCTTCAAGATAACGTGAGCTCGTGAGCTGTTGGAGGGGTTGTGTCTGTTACCGAGCTAACCGTGATGAATGTTGATAGACGCCGTGCTTCGTGCGCCTCTTTACACGTTCACACAATAAGATCGGGGATATTTGGCAGGGTATAAGGTATAAGAGGTGGGATATAAGATTTTGTGATGTGGGAAGTTCCAAGGATTTGGTCTGCGGGGGTGTTGGGTGATACCTTTTGAAGCTCCGTCTATCTTTCAGCTGTCATCATGAGACCCTCCATCAGATCGTCCCAACCGCCGTGACTTGATTTTAGTTGCAACCCTCAAGGTGCCTGGCCTGACTAGTGTATCGGATCTTGCCATTGGCCATATTGGGGTCTTTGGACAGCAATCCCGTCGTGATGTGTAAAACGGCGGTACAACAAATAGACGCCAGTGATAAACAACCTACAGCCACCTGAGGCTGCCTGAGATGGATCCCTCCCTAGGCTTCTTTTACCCCTGGCGGCCGGCTGTCTTGGCCGTGCCCCGGAGTGCCTGAGTGCCTGGTCCGGGGGCCGTTTTTGGTCCCGCGTTCTCTACCGTCCCCAGGATATGCACATTATGCACACTCGAAGGCGTACATGGCATCCTTTGGTTCTCGTTTGCTTCTCCGGGTCTCGTGTCCTGAGGCCTTCCTTTCGGGTTTCCTGCAGACCTGAAGCTCTGGAAAAACGAAGGGTGGCAGTGGGCCAATTCCATTGAAGGAGGCTGTGTGTGTCTCGAAAAGGTGTGAGCACGCACGGGGGCTGGGTGGGTGCATTTCCCAGTGGAGTTTAAGACCGTGACGTGTAACCAAGGATGGGCAGCCAGTGAGCACGCCTGGAACACTCCCAATTAACACATGCATGCCATCCATCTCATGGACTCCATGCCAGGCAATTGGGTGTTGCCATGCGTGAATCTTTGGGTTAAGGGCAGGGCAGAGACGTTGGCGGGTAGCTTTGCCAGACACTTGTCGTTCTCAGTGCCTGATTTACCGGCCGATCCTCGTATGCCATAAAAACCCAAAGTGGATGACATCTCGATCTGAGGAGAGAACTGACCTCATGGATACAGCGCTTATCCAGACTTGAGAGTAGCCCATGATCATCATCTGAGGGGTAGTTTAACCGCTAACGCGCGAAGCGAGCCTGAAGAGAAAAAATGAGGGGTTCATCTTTTTGACAAGAGAATCCGAGAAAAGAAGCGATTAGAGGAAGCTCCATCCTCAGCTCCAAAAATGGGGAAGAAAGCAAGGGTGATGTTAGTGTGTGAGTGGATACAGTTCCCAGCCCTATAAAGGCACTGTTTCCCTTCTGGGCAACGGGTCGACAGGGGCTCTGGCGATCCGCTTCAGACACTTTTCTGGAGGAAGACACTTCAGAGACACTTCACCTCCTCCACTCGTTCCTGTGGCCAAAGATATTCTGATCCCGAGACTTGATTGTCGATATGAATCAGACCGCCGGGTCGCCATATAGGCGGTCACAGTTTCAGTCAGACAGACGAACAACGCTTCGGGGTTACCGGCATCAAGCAAGTCGTGAGCCTCACTACTCAGACGGCGACACCCGCGCCCACGTCCAGTCATCATCGTCATCATTATTCTCGGCAACCAAATCCGTATCCGAGCCCTGCGCCCCCAAGATCGGGTTTGTTCATCTGTGCCTGTGGGCCTCAAGAGCAGGGCAAGGGCAGGCTGCTGAGCCGCACAATAAGCTCCACACTTCATGTTTTATTCTCGTGATAAGGCTCCGAAAGTGAAGAGTGAAGCCATCAGTAGACGTTGGGATCCTGAGGACATCCGATCCTGGCCACGAACTCCGGCAGTTTGAGAATATTCGCTCACAACTCCCAGCCCAGAGCCGCCTTATCCTTTCTCGTGGGACATGACAGGTCACATCTGGAGGGCAGTTGAGGAATCCCGAACGGCAACCCAAGGCTTCAGGCAAATGATATGAGTACGTGAACTTGAAATCACTGTGTCTGGCTTTCTCGTTTATTCTCAAAATCGAGTATGTGGTGTCGCTGGAAAACATCCCCTTTCCTACAACAACGTCTTGATGATTGTCGACACAAATCCAGCCCCCATCATCTCAAGCATCCATCCATAAAACCGCCTCCTCCCCTCTCCCGTCACGTTCGGCACGCACGCCCGCTCAACGGGAGGGAGGGACTGAATGGACTGGACTCACCTCTCACCATCCCATCCATCCATCGGATAGAGTCCACATTGGCCAGTTTTAATCCTCTGCGTGCGGGCACACATATGAAAGCGGGCGGGCGTCAAGACCAAAGCCTGCCGAATAACAACACAACACACACAATCGTAGCCGCAAACCTCAACTCCCGCCCGCTCAGAGCCAGTGGCAGCCAGTGGCAACAAAATGCTCTTTCGGCTGCAGCCCCGTTTTTCCTCTCTCTCCTTTTGATCTGTATGGATGGGTATCGATCCCGGTGCTTTTGCTTTTTTACTTCTGCTTCTGATTCTGATTCCTCAGGATAACGGGACGGGAAGTATGGCATGGCATGGTAGGCATGGTAACGTACCCTATCTACCTACCCTACCACTACCATTACCGGTACAACCAAGCCATTCATATGCCATGTATGCCATGGTCCATAGTCCATAGTTCCATGGGGCACATATGCAAGTACAGTACATCATATTCTGAACGACGAAAACACTACAACGGCGGGCGGCCGATTGGTCGACCATGATGATAATGATGGAAGTTGACAGGTAGGTAGATACCACACACTGTGCAATGGAAGCGACTGACTGTCAGTGGATGGATGGACAGATATACATACAGATGTCCTGCGCAACAAAACAACAATTGCAAAACGACCAGTAAGAGAGCAACGGGAACATCTCCCGTAACCTCCTACTGGCAGGGCATTGGTGGTAGATATTCGGGCATCAACAACACCCTTTGACCAGTCAGTGATGATATTGATGGGGAGTAGGTATTGGTGGGATATGACGTCCGTCCATTTATTGCTTCATGGACTCTCTCTTTGAACGAATGCTTGTGATTATTGTGAGAAGCTACGCTGCTCGGTTGGAAGAGTGAAATGAACGTTAGAGTTTAGGTAGGTAGGTATGGTTAAAGCAGTTTCTTCTTTGGGGGGTTCCTTCCGGAAGAAATCAAGCAAAAAATGGGTTTTGAGCAAATCGGACTTACCATGTCATCACCACCATCACCACCATCACCATCATCGTCAGCATCACCACTGCCACCGTCATCATCCTTGGCCTGCACGTCAGTCCGTCAGTCCAACAGTCTGTCACTTTTCCATCCCGCACCGCACCCATCAGCAGCAGCAAGCAGCAGCATCACCTCATCACGCCCAGGATGTCCTACATACAGTTCGCTTAACCCATGTCTTCGTACCGTCTTCCGTGTACGTAGTCAGTAAGCAGTAGGAGCACATCGAGGCCGCTGGCCCACATGCGAACCAGATCCCGTTACCAACCAAGCTTTGCATATTTTCGGGACCCGAAAGATCCGCAACAAACCCCTTCACTTTGCGCTGCATCTTTGGCTTGTATGTATGTTATGGCTAGATGGGATACTGTAGTTGGAAGGATATGTATGTGACTTGTGCTGACTGAATGGAAGGGGATAACCGAGATATGTATGTGAGAGAGTAGTAACAGCGGCAACGGTAGTGTTGTAAGTGGATTGGGGGTTGTTGTTCAGCCATGTTCGATGAGTGCATCGCATCACCTGCCTCTCGTAACGGTTGTTGCTTCGCTTGTTGGATGTGGACTTGTGTGGTTCCAAGATCTCTTTGTCCTTGRCCTCCTTGAGCGACGTTGTGTCGTGATCAAGGGGTGACGGGATGTGGTGTAGACTGTAGCATTAGGCATCCTGGGCATCGTTTTCTGTGCTTGCCTGAAGTTGGATCTCGAAGCTTTCCAAAGACATCTGAAGGTAGGTAGGGAAATGTGGTAAACGTATCTGGTAGAAGTAATAAACGTACGCATACCAACCAGCAACCATGAAGACTTTTCCATACCACCAGTGGTAATTTTATACAAGAAAGAAGTTGAAACACACCAGAACCAAGAACGCAACAATGCCGCCGCTGATATTCGAAAAGTCATGATAGAGTGAAGATGTTGTATGTATGTTAACCCCCCCTTGAAAAGATGTGTGTGCAAAGTGTATATGTTCCCAAAACCAAAAACGACGCTCTGCGTTTCCGTTTAATAAGACGGTTATTAGTTTCTCTATTAACCGCCGCCCGTCCGCACTCCATTCCTTTCCTTGAACGCCAACGATGATGCCATTCTCCACTATCTTTCGCTTAATATCCTCGGCTCCTATGCCAATCCCCATTCTCTTACATGCCGTACAGCTGTTTAATCGTCGTCATCGTTTTTCTTGGACTTCTCCTTCTCAGACTTGTCGTCCTCGATGATCCGGCTCTTGTTGGCCTTCTCCCGGTCGAGGTTGGGGAAGATCAGGTCGAAGACTTCAGAGTACCAGCGCACAGGCCGGCCCTCGATACCTTCCTTGACGTTCTARAGAGGAAAAYGTTAGCGATYTGTATAACATCTTATAAGGGTTGGACAGGATGTAATCTTACCTCAGGAAGCTCAAGCCAGTCAGACAGGTTGTCCTCAGGGAACAGGACCATCTTGCAGCCAGCTCTCCTAGCGGCCACAGTCTTCTCCCTCAACCCACCGATACGGAGCACCTTGCCAGTCAGAGTAAGMTCGCCGGTCATGGCGATCTGAGGATCAATAGGAGTATCGAGGGCAAGCGACAGCAGAGAGGTCGTCATGGTGATACCGGCCGAGGGACCATCCTTTTGCACAGCGCCCTCAGGAACGTGCACGTGAATCTTGGCCTTGTCGAAGAAGCGGTTGTTGGGGAAGTCCTTGGCCATGACCGCCTTGGCGTACGAGTAGGCGATAGCGGAAGACTCCTTCATGACCGTCTTAAGGTTACCGGTAATCTCGAGAGATGGCGAGCTCTTGGAGGTGAGCGCGCTCTGGAGGATAGACTCGACATACATGGCAGCGCCACCCATGGAGGTCCAGGCCAGACCCATGGTAACACCAGGGGGTGTCACATCATAGAGCCTGTCAGAAGTGAAGATCGCGGGTCCAACGTAGTCCTTGAGGTTGTCCTTGTTAATAACGACATGGACGTCCTCAGGAATCTTCATGGCGACCYGAGGCTTCTCCGTGGTCTCCTTCTCAGAAGCTTCGGTGGCGGCCTTCGGGCTGCTGGTCTCGCCGGACTCAGCCTCCTCGCTCTTCTTCTTCTCCGTCTCCTTCTGGGCAGCCTTACCTTCCTCGGTAAGAGCTTCAGACTCGGGAAGGGCCTGCTCACCGAGGTCCTGAACGATCTTGAGGGCGGACTTGCGGTAAACCTGCTCAATCTTCTTCTTGAGGTTACGGACACCTGACTCACGGCAGTAGGACTTGTTGAGCTCCTCAATCGCGTCTTTTGTTAGCTGCACGTCAACGCCCTTAAGACCAGCCATCTCCTGAGCCTGAGGAGCAAGGTATTTCTCGGCAATGGCCATCTTCTCATCGGCGACGTATCCGGAAAGTCTGATGACCTCCATACGGTCGAGAAGGGGCCGTGGGATGGTGTCAGTCAGGTTAGCCGTGCAGACGAAAAGCACCTTGGACAGATCAACAGGGACATCCAGGTAGTGGTCCAGGAAAGAGCCGTTCTGCTCGGGGTCCAAGAGCTCGAGAAGCGCAGACGAGGGATCTCCCTGGTAGCCACGRCCAATCTTGTCGATTTCGTCGATCAAGATCAAGGGGTTCTCGGTCTTGCACTTCTTGAGGGCCTGGATGACACGGCCGGGCAGGGCACCAACGTACGTCCTGCGGTGGCCCTTGATTTCGGCAACATCGGTAAGACCTCCAACACTGAAGCGATAGTACTGGCGGCCAAGTGCGCGAGCAATCGACTTGCCGATGGAAGTCTTTCCGACACCCGGAGGGCCGACGAAGCAGAGGATCTTGCCCTCGACGGTGCCGCGGAGCTTGCCGACGGCAATGAACTCGAGAATACGATCCTTGACATCCTTGAGACCATAGTGATCCTCATCCAGAACCTTCATAGCGTTCAGGATATCGAAGTTCTCGGCACTGCTCTGGCCCCAAGGAATGTTGGTGAGCCAGTCCAAGTAGTTGCGCGTAACATTGAACTCGGAAGCGGCAGGCTCAAGGTGGGCGAGCTTGTTCAGCTCGTCATCAAACACCTTGCGCACGGCCTCAGGCATAGCCAGCTTGTCAGCGAGCTCTTTGAACTTTTCGACGAGCTTGTCCTTGCCGTCAGACTCGATACCAAGCTCGCGCCTGATACCCTTCATCTGCTCCATAAGCCAGTATTCACGCTGGCGTTTGGTGATCTTCTGCTCTACATCCTTGGTAATCTTGGACTGAAGCTGAGCGTTAACGTGCTCCTTCTTCAGGACAAGAAGAGCCTTGTGCATTCTTTCTTCCACGTTCAGGCTAGAAAGAACCTCTTGAAGCTCAGCAGGCTCACCGGCGCTGACAGCAGCGGCAAAATCAGCAAGCTTGGCTGGCTCAGCCATGACATTACCGGTCGATTGGCTCATGCTAAAGGTGGAAATCTGATCCCGGAAGAGACTGTTCATGCTGRCGACCTCCTTGAAGACGTTTACGATCTCGTTCGTAACGGCTCGTATAACCTGACTCTTGGGGTCGTAGGGTTCTTCCGTCAAGTTCTCTACATTAACAAGACTGACAGGATACTTCTTGAGGAACGATGTCGGCTCGTAGGGCTTCTGGCTTGGTTCAGGCCTAGGTGTCACAGCGCTTTCCTCAAAGCTCGCCACCACGTCACCCTTCTGCTCGGACTCGTCGGTCACCTTAGGAATCGGCTCGGGTGCCAGCTCAGGGGCAGCACCCTCCTTCGCACCATCGATTGAAGCAGCCTCAGGCGAGCCAGGAGGAATAAGCTCCGACAGCTTGATTCTCCGGTGGGGGTAAAGGATCGCGGTAAGACTAGTACCCTCGCCGTTCTGGTTGTTCATGGGAAAAGCGCTGGTAATCTGCGCAAAAACACCGACGTCATAGACATCGTCGCGGTTCCGGATAACATCGTCGTCGGCGTTCTCGTCCTTGAACAAGAAAGCTCCCACGTATGGCTGTCCGCGCTTGATCATTTCTGTAATAGCAGCAGCGACATTGGGGTCCTTGATAGTGATGGCCTTGTAGAAGCCGGGGAACAGCGGTCGCTTCGCTATAGGGATCGCCATGACCTGGGGGTAGATCTCTGGTACAACGGGCTTCGCCAATGCCTTATCACCGGGCTTGCGGCCTCGCTTACCACCATCTCCGGAACCACCGTCTGCGCCCGCGCCCGAGCCGGCAGATGAGCCGCCAGCAGCGCCAGCCTTTCCATCTTCTGGCGCCGCCGGGGCATCCGAGGTCGAGGACTTGGACTTGGCCTGTTTCGATTCGGCCTCCTTTGTTTCGGTCTCCTTTGCTTCAGCCTCCTTTGCTTCGGCCTCGGCGTGCTCAACGTTTGCTTTGCGCTCCTCCTCTGATAGCGGCTCGATCGAGTTGTCGAAAAAGCCCTTGGTGTTCTTCTTCCCCAAAGCAGTGTAAGTCGAGAAACTCGAGAGGGTCGTCTGTCTTTCGTGTCGGGGCCGGGTCACGGCATGTTGCCCAGCCGCGGCGAGAGGGCGTATCGAAGAAGTGGTCAAGCTGGAAGACCTAATCGAATGCGCGAGCGAGGTCCTCGACGCGAGGATGCGCGGAATGCGCTGTCGGGACAGCATCTTGGATACAGGCAATTAAAAGGATATCGTAGAGGCCGAGCTTCGTGAGGAGGAGTATCGTCTTATTTGGGAGCGCGGACCCGAAGTCGGACCAAAGGCAACGGTGGACGGGAGTTGCGGTCGGAGGGGAGGATGGATGTGGTTGAGAGTGGGATGGCGGGAGAGGTCGCGGCGCGGGGAGATGGAGATGCGGCGATGCGGCGATGCGGCGGGATTTGGGAAAAAAAGTTTACAGTTGTAAAATAGTATACAGTCAAAAGATAAGAAGATGAAGGGCCTTTGCCTTCAGTGTGTGTAGAGGTAGCGAGGTAGGACGACGACTCCGAGGAACCCAAGGCCCATGACTCTCTCTTCTGAATGTATGAATAATCAACTTGACGGGAAGGCGAACAGCGACCGGGAAGCTCCCTCGGTCTTCGGCCGGCGGTAGAAGATGGAGGAATTATTACATTACTGTCTTCTAGGTACCGTCCCGGTTGCGTCACGGTACAAAAGGTACGTACCTGCCCGCTAACAGCTCGTCCGCCGCCCTCCAGACCGGACAGGACGGGCTTCAATTCCATCACTGTTGGTTTAGCGCCCGGTCGCCAAGCCGCTTGACCAGTTCTGGTATAGATCGTTCAACTCATACCTAGAGGTAAGGTAACCGTCAAGTCGCACTGTAGCACTGCTGCCGGAGAGGTTATGGCGAGCATAGCAGCACCGATCCGGAGCGGGGCATCCCGCATATCAGAACGCCCAAGTCGAAGGTACCTAATAACTGCATGCTCCAGGTCAACATCGAATTCTTGTCCTCTTTCAACTTTCACAACACTTAAACCACAGGCTCCGACTATCAGCTATATAGAACACCAATTGATCAGACAATATCCTTTCGACTGGAGACCTGACCACAGGAGCGTCCACTTCAACATCCTCTCACGTACATCTCGACGACACCTCCAAGATGTCACTCAAGAATACTGCCAAAGCCAAGGCGAAGAATTCAGAGCCTGTCGCCGACAGTTGGGAAGACGAAGATGTCAGTTCGGAGTCCGAGCCCGAGGCCAAGACCGAACAGAAGTCTGAGCGTGAGCGTGACTTTGGTGCGGAGCCGGAATCGTGGGAGGACGACAACAACAGTGATGAAGAAAGAGCCCCATCTCCTCCATCTTCACGCAGCAGAAAGCCAGAACCATCAGCTACCACTTCGATTCCACCATACCTTGACTACAGTGGGCCAGGCAGCGCCAGCAATGCTGCCTCCTCAGAGTACAAGAGACCCGAGAAGACGGACGCAGTAGCCCGCCGCATGATTGCCGGTGCTCTTGGGCTGAAAGCACCCAAACTCACCGAGGAGCAAAGGGCCTACGATCGGGCCTTGCGCGAGAAGGAGCGCAAGAGAAAGGAGGAGGAGAGAGAGCGGAAGAAGAAGGCAGAGGAGGAGGCCTTAAAAGCCAAGCAGGCGATTTGGGAAGACTAAGAACATTCCACCCAGCTCAGAGAATGTCCAACAGCACTGGGCTATAAGCATTTCAAGACCTGCCGAGTATCCCAGCCGGGGCATGGAAATACATTTTACACAGCGTATCTCTCACATCCTCAAATGTGCCATCAACATCAGGCGGAATCATCTTTTCTATCTATACTTTCCCAAGCTTCACCTTGCTCAGCACCGCTCGACTCCGGCAAGCCTCCTTCCACTTCGATCAACGGAAGATGCTTTCCTTTGTGCGTCAACACCAACTGCTCCCCGCCCTCCGGAGAGTGTCTCTTCGCAACCCCCAACCCCTGCAGCCCCTCCTGCTCGGCGCGGTGATTCCACAAGAGCTGTTCAACCTTCCCCTCCCTCGAACATCCGATGAACACCAAGGGCCACCGACTCCTCGCCAGCGCGTCTCGGACTCCCTTTGTGGCTATTTTCGAGGCCACCAAGACGCCAAATACTTCGGACCCTCTCCATCCAACTGGCGCTCCCACGAATGCGCCCTCCAACTCCCGGATCAGATGAGGACGAGTGCTTTGAATGGCCTTGCACTGCACGATGACTCGTAGCGGACGTTCAGCCGTTGGTACGGACCAGGTGCCGAGGAGATCGATTCCGAAATCGTGTTGCCCGCCTACCCGGTTGAGAGAGAAGCCGTACGCGGCTAAGAGGGAAGCTATCGTGTATTCGTAGTGTGTTCCGACGAAGATGGTGGTTTCTTGACCGAGACCGGTGCGCTTGGCATACTGGAGGAATGAGGCAAGGTTGTGGTGGTTGGAGGACTTGGAAAGTGGAATGTTGAGATCAGTACGTCCTCGATCATCTGAGGCGTTGGTGATGCTGCTGGGGGTAGTGGTGACCGGCGAAGGGGCTGCGGAGGGCTCGGCGATAGTATCCTTTGGACTTGGCGCATGGTCGGAGGAGAAGCACCGGAGCGGTTGAGAGCCCGGGCTGCAGTATAACCGGCGGGCTCCGAGTGTGAGCCGGGAAAGTCGTGCAGCCATGGGCCTCATGGTGATTTTCAGCCTATGCGCTTAAGTATTTGATATCTGCTGTTTCTTTCTGGTGTAGATCTTCCATACAACCAATTGGCTGGATAATTGGCTCTTCAACTTGATCGTATGATTTCCATGTCGATTTGGCAAAGAGTCAGTGTTAATTTTGTGTTGTTTTCAACTTGCACCAAGTATGAAATACCATGTCGAATTTGATAAAGTTGATGATGGATGCATGCTTTCGCTCATTGGATGAAGCTTTCATTTCTCAGTGGGTCGCATTGTGTCAATAGTGGATCCATCCCGTCTGGATCCTGCATGCACTATGATGCACATCCCCCGCGGTCGTCGCGGTCGTCGCGGTTCAAAGCATTCATTCCTTCAGTTCCTTACAGTGACAGCTCCCGTCTTCGGTCTTCACAGGCGGCCACCATCGCGTTGCAACAATAATCCTCTACCCGACTGCGCAAACCGAACCTCCTCGCAGCTTCGAATCTACCAAATCTCCAAACACCAACACCACCAAAATGAGCGACCGTCTCTCCCAGCTTCAGGAGGCTGTCGACCAGGTCCGTCTCCCCTACTCTCCAACCCAGCGCATTCCCTTCCCTTTGCGCCTTGCTGCCCCTCAACCTCTCCTCCCACTTCCAAAAAAAAAAAAAAAAAAAAAAAAAAAAATAACCCCTCTCCAGCTAATGGASCAATTCATAGCCACCTACTTCTACATCGACCGGCACCACGACCTCAAAACCTTCGGCCCAAAAGACACCATCGCGCCCTCCAAAGACCAGCCGCCCGAAGTCGACACGCTCCCGCCCGACGTGTTCCAAGCAGGGCAGCTCGAGCTCGCGCGCGATCTCATTACTAGAGAGCAGCAGATCGAGTATCTGATTTCTAGTCTGCCGGGCCTCGATAATAGCGAGCACGACCAGATGCAGAGCATCAAGGAGCTGGAGGAGGAGCTGACGGTTGCCGAAAAACAAAGGCAGGAGGCGGTCAAGGAGAAGGATGAGGTGTTGGTTAAGTTGGATCAGACTTTGAGGAGTATTAGGAGGTATTGAATATTGGGTGAAACTGTTGAGGAATGGGGTTTAAGCATGCATGGGGGTACGGTGCTGAATGGCAAACGGTTGGGACATTTGGGTTTAAGCGACTACGGGGATATGCTCTTTCATTAGGCGATCGGGAATAACGGCGTTTTTAGGGGAACTGAGTACAAGAAGGAAAGAATACTTTGGCTTTCGCGTCACAATACACATGCACCTTCGAAGGAAGGGGAYAAAGAGAGTYCSAAGGGAAACAAACTGAACGATTTCCAGATCTATCATTGCTGAGCCGTACATACTGCTCCCCATCATACCACCAATACCTTATTGCTCGTCCTTCTGGAAGAGCTCTGGGAATACCGTCCGCAACTCCTCCAGCGTGGTTATTTGGTACTTGGACGCTGGCGTCTTGGGTGGCTTCACGCCCTCTTCTACCAAGTGCGCCGTCGTCCACCCCAGCTCCTGCGCCTTCTTGCAATTTTGGTAGGAATCATCTATTCATCATGTTAGCAACGCTCTTATCACCAGCACTTCAGAACGTCTCAAGGTAGGTACTCACCAACAAAATAACAATCTTCCCACCTCTCATCCACCCTCGCCTCCCCCATCGCCTTCCTAAACATATCCTCATGCGGCTTACAAACCAGCGGCGTCTGGCTATAGTCGCAGAACGTGATCCCCTCAAAGAGCTGCTCAATCTCCAGCAACTTGACCACCCGTCTCGCATGGTTGATGTACGCGTTCGTAAACAGCCACAGCTTGACCTTGCTCTTGTCGATGTCCGCCAGCAACTTCTTGAGCGAGTCACTGGGCTTGATGATGTTGTCCAGCGGCAGCGCGTCGTCCACCTTGGCGTTGTACTCGAGCGGGTCGATCTGGTGGTGTCGGACGAGCCCTTCGATGGCCAGGCCGTAGTTTTGGTAGTACTCCTTGTGCAGCCGGACGGCGTCTTCCCAGGGAAGGTTGAGGTGCTTGGCGAAGTATTGGTCGATTAGTTCGGCCATTCGGTCGTGGACTTTGGCGCCTGTTTTTGATGGGGGKTGTGTGAGTTTTTGCTATCACTATGGTGTATATGGCTGGTTTCATTCAGATGGCTCGTCACTTACTCTTTGGGTAGAGGCAGTTGTCAATGTCACTGTGGACCGGTTAGTTGTTTATTCGGCTCTCACAGACTCTTCAGATGGCTTATCACTTACAAGAAGAAGACAATGGCGGCCCAAGAAACAAACACCACGAACGGCAATGGCCAACCAGACAACCGCATTGTCTTCTTCTTGTAAGTGATAAGCCATCTGAAGAGTCTGTGAGAGCCGAATAAACAACTAACCGGTCCACAGTGACATTGACAACTGCCTCTACCCAAAGAGTAAGTGACGAGCCATC
>RAOR01000379.1:0-27842 GCA_009805435.1 Neurospora sp. FGSC 26625
CAAATGGCCATCCTAAACGCGCAATCGCATCGGGTAACAACAAGGAGTAGCTGAGCGCCAATAGAAAAAGGATCTTTGAGTTGGCGGCACAGAAAGACATGGGTGGTGTTGTTGTTGTTGTTGTTGTTGTTGTTGTTGTTGTTGTTGTTGTTGTTGGCGGGGCGCGCGGTATGAATGGGTGTGTGCTTTGAATGGGGGTGTTTCTGGTTTGAAGTTATCAAAGTAAGGTAGGAAGGTAGTATTGAGAGGGTTGATGAGAAATTGAGTGAAACCAGCACAAAACTTGAATCTCGTAAGTTGGAGAGGGGAGGGGGGCCTATTTAAAGTCATCTCCTATTATGGAGTCCGACTTATCTTGGGATATAAAAAACCACTAAAGTCATGCAGGCGTTCTAGTCCAACCCCAAGGTGACCCGTGTATCCAATAGGTAAACCCCTTTTTTCGTGCAGGAAAGCTAGAGTGGCGTGCAAATCAGGCTAACCACATTGGGCCAGAGGTGCCTGTCTATTGAAAGGCGAATAACCGGTGAGCATATCATCTTCATTTGGCAACTTGGTGGTGATAATAATGAGGGTTTGGTAGGTAGTTTTCTTTTTATTTCCTATTTCATGTTATTTATTCACATAATTTTGTTTGGGGTTGCAGGGGTCATCAGGAGTCATCATACATGCGCACTGGTTCTGTTGCCGATGGAAAACTTAGTTTGGATGGAACGGGGGACAATAAGATTCTTGATGCAGGACTATGGGAAGTAAAGCACTACCGAGCAGTAAAGTTTGGCGACGAGTTCTTCCCCAATTTCGTTGCTGGTTTGGATAGGAAGAAGATGGGCTGCGGTCCCAAATATCTCCCGCTTATGACCAACCAACCCATGAAGCCCTTTCACACTTCCTTATTTTAACCCATATCCCACCCTCCAGCCCGTCGCACCCTGACGCTTGCTACAAATTTCTAGCAGCAGGGTACCTCACACAAACCGGGCACATCCCGGGCATGTCCAGTATCTGGTCCAGCTCTCTGCATTGCCACTCCGGACACATCGCTCTTCTTAGGCTCGCTGTTCTTGCTCTCCTCATTCTTCTCCTTGCGCGGATGCAGAGCCGACAGCGTACGGTGATGTAGTGCCAGCAGTCGTATTGACCTTTTTGGATTATGCACATTTTCGTTGACTGAAGCGATGTGGTGATGGTACTAGATTTTGGTTGGGTTTCTTTCGTTAAAAGACTGATTTCTGGCCAAGAACTGACTTGAGGATGTGGTTGATTTGGGGGAATTTATATCTCAATGTCCTCCAACCATTAGCGCCTTGGTGGCGTCTCTTGATCATCGGAGAATTGGTTTACAGATCCTTCATTCACCTAACTGCGGTTGTATTCGAGACCGAATAGAGATAGAGTTCAACGAACGGGTGCCTTGAATGGGTCATGCTTCTCGCGGGCGCTGTGCACGTTTGAATTTACACAGCGAGTCCCGAGGGATATCTGCGTCATAGCTGGGAGATGACACATGTAATTCTCACAGAATAACAGTGAAGTGAACATCGAGGGTGTGATGGACTTCGCGCCTTGTTATGTGTGTTGTTCAACCACCATGAACAGTTGCTGTACACAAGAGTTAAGATCAACGTTCGTCATCCACTCAAAAACTCCCATGACACCACAAAGAGATAATATGTAGCTATTCTCGTACACTCGACAATTTTGTGGTCAAAGCCATTGTATTCAGAACATCGGATGTGCAACGATGTCTTTGTCAAGCTGTCTTTGTTCAAGAGCGTGAAAGAATTAAGCGTCAGAGGAACAGGCCATCTAAACTCAAACAAGCAATATGTCCGAAGTAGAGGTTAGTAAGGTCTTTTGATCATAGCTGTGGTGTGTCGAGGAACTAGGTCGGAGTGTCCTCGTCGAATGGCTGTCGGGGTGGAAGTCTACCAGTAGATTAGATGCAACCTTAACTCACGTGGCGCAGGTTTTGCAGCAGCTAAGATAGTGCACTAACTGCTCCTGGGCCCGGAGTCAGCCGCCTATGTACCGAGCCAACCTTGGACGAGGGCCACCATAGAAACTCGGGAGATTGGGATTCGAGAGAGCCAGGTATAGGTGCCGATCTATACGGTACGTTTACTCTGCTTTTTGATGCCCGTCAATCTGGGTGGGGATAACATTCCCCCTTGCGGAGGTCTGTAAACTTGCAGCAGCGGATTTCCCTACCACAGAGGCATCTCAGAGGAGGGTGGGACACGGAGACTTACGTTCTTGCCTACAAATCTCGAATAGCAGATGCAGTAAAAACTCGAACATATCGGATTCCGGCCCTGAAGATTATTTTCTTTTGGAGCTACATAGTACTGGCGGAGCTGTAGGGGGCGAGCCCGAGCCTGTATATTGAAACGCAGGCAACATGCAATGGTCGGCAATGTCGTAGGAGTTTTTGCTATCATTCAAGACGGACCTATGTGCTGGCAGATGCTGCTTGAGGTGCTTCAAGGTTAGGCGCTCCGAAAGGAAACTTTCTGCCGAGCTGGAATCCAATATCCGCGAGTTTCCACAGTAACCTGTACACGAGTGATGCCCGCGCTTCATTGCTCAGTCACCTGTGTACGTAGGTATCGAATTTTTCTTGCAAGCCCAAGAAAAGCACACTCGGAGTCGACGGTGCTAGCGATGCTGTTGAGTTAGTCTGGTTGTTTTGGAACAAGAATTGTATGCAAAAGCATGTCTGGATATTTGAGAAAAGAAGACTCCGGCGGGGGTGCAGTTTCCTGGCGCATCTCTGGCTGCATGGGTTGCACGGGAAAGCAGATGCAACTTGACCGAGACCTCAAAAAGTTATTGCCCCCGCCCATTTTTTTCCCTGATCAATCTCCAATTTCGAATCTATTTAAACCTGCTCTCGCGTCGCGCCATCCAAGTTTCCTCGTCGTTCTTTCCTCCTTACCCAACGCTACACCATCCAATAGCATTCAACCCAGGATCTTCATCAAATAACGACAAAAAACTTCATCCCAAGGACAACATCTGAGTAGTCACTGCCTCCTCGGTCGGCAGTCAATTACGCATACCTCATAGTGCCAAAGGACACTAGTTCGACCCCMTCAGTTGCTACTACCAGCAAGATGTCCGAACCAAACCACCGCAGGAGCGTCCTATTCCCATACAACCTCAGACTCTCAGCCGGCGGTTCACTTTCCATCACCAGACGCTCCGCCCCCGCCGCCGACCAATATTACTTTACCAGAAACTCCGCCCCCGCCGCCGGCTCAACTTATATCATCGTCGAAAAGTCCACCGGCCAAGCGCTTGCATTTAGCCGTGGCGAGCTCACCCTGGCCACTGTTTCGGGGCTATCCTCCTACCCCTATACTTCGGATCCCGTCCAAGCCGGGACTTTTGCCGGTACATGCAACAGGCACTGTCTCTGGCACTGCAAGGAGTCAGAGGGCTGGCTGGCATTTCAAAACGCAGTGACTGCACATGGGGGGTGGCTCGGTCAGGAGGCCAGAGAGCATGTCTTAACCTCAGCCGGACGGTTTTGTGTGAAAAAGGAGAAATGCGGCGATAACTACTTGCTCACAAAGAAATTCATTGTTGAGGGGAAAGCGGTTATGGAGTGTGCCCAGTTTGAGCGGTACACCGCGGACAGAGGATGGTTGGTGCATCGGAAGATCGGCGGAAGCAACACAGGAGAAACGACGTGGGAATTTGTCAAGGTTACTGTTGCGYCAAAGAAGAACTGAACTCTTGAAAGAGCAAAATAACAAGGCAAAGCATTGGGAGGTTCGTCGTAGTTGGATATCTTAGGTAGTAAGGTATGGAAGGAACCTTTGTCTTTCTCACTTTGACTTTACAGGCAGGACCGAAGGTCGAGTGCGCACAAAGATGGATGGATAGAACCAACGACAGTTTTACGACATTTCTTTCTAGAATAAGTCATATAACCGTGTCTGTTCTCCTGAAAAGGAATCGATGCAAAATCAGACACAACTCACCAAACAGCACTTCGTCCGCGCCTGTTACAACGTGCTCGGAACCTGACTCCTGCCATATTCCGCCACAATACCATATTCTTCTATTAAACACACGCAGCCTTACGGCCCAGAACCCAAAGCAATGGCCGCAGACCGCAGTACCTCTCCAATCCCTCCTGCATTCCGGCTTAACATCCCTACTGAACACCCCACGCCCACGCAGCTGAAGTACTAGCATTACCCAGAGCTATGGGATGGCGACTCGACGGTCCCCTCCGTGTCCTGGAACGACGCCATCAGGGAGCTTGTCATCGGCAACAGCGCCGCGGTTCACAACGCTGGTTGGCCCTTACTTTGGATCTTTCCGCACAAAAAGATCACGCCCGCGGACGCCAAGGAACTGGTCAGCCAACATGCCCGATTCGCATATCGCCTTGGTTATACCTATCAGGTGTTGTGTCGCCGGGAGAACTTTCGTCAAGGAATTCCATCTCCACCATCCTTGAAATGGGTGGCATTCTTGAACAAGAACTACCTGAAAGATGTTACGGAGGGGACGCACTACGAGTTGATCAGGAGATTCATTCAAAAATTCCACGAAGCGATCAAAGAGCACATGGGTAACCTTCGGGACCAGGAAATCAATTACAAGCTCGTGAGCGAGTTTGAAACCAGGTTTCTCGAGGAGGGGAACTTGTGTGCGGGTCCCGACGATGAATATGAACCGGATTGGTTCATTAACCCTGAAGGATCAATACCGAATCACAATAATCATGTGCCACCGTTCATAATGGGTCTGGATGCCGCCAAGGCCGACATGGTGAAAGTAGATGGGATTGCAAGATCCGGGAATGCCAAAGAAGGGTTCAAAGATTTTAGTATCACAGACTTCGACGACTTGGAAAGATTTTAGTACCTATCAGAGACTTCGACAACTTGGAATAAGAAGGCGAATCAAGGCCTGACGATGAAAGCTTTCGGTGGCGTTGACAACCGGTTTGCTGTGGTTACCTACCTACCTACCGTCAGATAACCAACCCTTCCCCTAAATTCATGGATATTAGGGCCCAATGGAAGGAAACATAATACGGACTATCAGGACAGCAGGACAGGGACTGGGTTTTTTCCGTATTATTTGTAGAGACTAGAGGGCCGGGAACTAGAGTTCATTAGGCAACAGACACATATGGTTGAGGATGGGTACCTTATTTGTGTCTCCGAGAGGCAGATTCGGTCAAGCCGGTTGGCCGGTTATGGTACTTGTTTTTTTTTTCCATTTTTTTTTCCCATTAGATCCAAGGCACAGAGACGAGACTCCGCAAGTCTCTCACCACAGTCATTACCTCAAGGGACAGCTACTACACAGATAGCAACACACTAGCTTTAGGTAGGTAGAATAACACACTCGTTGCTCAAAACCCAGATTCTAAGATTCCGTAAGGTCTTGTCGATGTTGACTTGATATGTGGTACCTGCCTACCTAGCTGTACTAGGCATGTACTTGCGCGCGAGAAAGCATGTGTAATTCCAAATCTGTGTTGTGGTGTAAATGAGTGACACTCAAGACTAGCTAGGTCTCGAAAAAAAAGCCAGGGGCCCCCAAATCGCATATTCCCAAGAGGTAGTTTCTATCGATCTACAAACAAGAAGGGAAAAAAACCCCAGTCCTAGTCCTACTGTCCTGATAGTCCGTGTCATACTTCCTTCCGTTGGTCGCTAATATCCATAAAATATAGGGGAAGGGTTGGTACCCAAAGGTACAGTACCTAGAGATAACCACAGCATGTCGGTTGTCAACGCCACCGAAAACTTGCTCAATCCCCTAGGCCTCTCTCTCTTCACCCTGTCCCCCCGCTCCTTTGCCCTTGGGTCATTCTTGGTAGTCACTGATACAAAATTTTTCCAATTCCTCCGTCTTCCCATTTCGCTGAAGGTCCTCTGTTCTCCGAAGGTCGGCCATGGCAGCACTCAGACCCTTCATGAACGGTTCTTCTTCATCGTCTCCAACATCAATGTACTCGTCAGCCGGAGGAATATCTTTCTCAATGCATTGTTGTTCAAGCACTTCTATTTTGAACCAAGTGGTGTAGTTCTGACTTTCTTCCAGTTTAGCCGCAACCGTCCCTCCAAATGTCTCCATGAACTCCTTGATCCGGATGGCGTTCGACGTCCCATGACTGTAGTCACTTAGGAACTCGTCCTGACTGATGAGAATGCCATGTTTTTTTACGGGTAGGCGCTTGAGATAGCGATACACCACCTGATAGGTATAGCCAAGGCGATATGCGAGTCGGGGGTGTTCGCTGTCGAAGAACAATGCCGTCTCGGATTTGATGTTTTTGTCAGGAAAGATCCAAGAGAAGGGCCAGGAAGCAGCTTTAATCTCGTCCGTTTTGCCCAAGACAAGCTTCTTCATGGCTTCGTCCCAGTTTCCGAAGGGTATCTCCGTGTCGGCACCTCTCTTTTCTTCGTAGTGCCATTGTTCCAGCTCAGAGAAATTGGGCTGGTGGGTAGCCTCTAGCTTAGTCATTGCTTTGGGTTCTGGGCCGTGAGCTGGGTGTTCTTAATGGCAGAATACCACTATGGTCTGATGGCGAATGCTGTAGGGGTCGGGCTTAGAGAAGGCTGTAATAGAGAATACAAGGCGGTTTGGCGAGTTGTGTGTGATTCCCAATCGAACATATTCGGGAGAACAGACACAGTTATATACCTTATTCCATGATTCTCCATCGTAGAACTGTCGTTAGTATTATACGCCTATCTTGGTGCGCATTCGACCTTCTTTCCTGCTTGTAGGCTTAATGTGAGAAAGACAAAGGATTCCATACCTAGACTAGAAGAACAGCACCAACTTGGAGCCGAAATAACCAGCCAGCGGGCGTTGTGTACCAACCTAGACACGGCGCTCCATGCCCAACGGCATCCCCAGTTTGAAGTCCTGCTGAAAACGGCCTGACCAAAGGCCGACATCGTGACTTACACTTACGTGTCAGTGACATAAAATATCCGTAGTATTTCTTTGATAAATCACTGACACGGGTAGTTGGTCTCGCTAGGTACCTTATGAAAGCGAAATGATCACCTCTGCGGTCAAAATCGACCTGAATCCGGCGCATACGCCGCCAACTGACAATTTGATACCCATCGTGATGCTGAATCAGCGAGTTTGATCTCATCAAAAACTCCAGTGCCAGGGAGACACTGGCAGGTTGACCGAAAACGAGGTTGTTGGGAGGTGCATCCAGCGTTGGATTGAAGCGCCGCAGTAAACACAAAGACAAGCTTGCGGTTGAACAGCCGCTTGGAGTAGGGTGCCAGAATAAGACAGCGGGCCAACAATCCAACATGGGAAACACCTAGGGATGTGACCTCGAGTTTCTTCGGGACGAAAATGATACCAACTGCATCAAGCCAAGGGAGTTGAGCGAGTGGAAGATTCCGATTGGCTGATCGGGCTAGAACCGATCTCACAACCAACCCAACGGTCCAGGAAAAAGACGCTAAAGGCCTCCTCTATCCCTGGTTTGTTCGTTGGCTTGGTACAAAGAAACCAGATCCTGCTAGACTTGGGAAAGCGGCCGAAATTCTCGCGGATCGAAGCTGTGAGCTCGTTGAATCTTGAAGTCTTGAGAAGATGGAGAGATGCTTCTGCGGCGCTGAGAGCCCTGGTCTTTGTCGAAGCTCCTCAAAAGGAGACCAGGTGTTTTCTTCCTGAGGCCGATGATGGCCCTAGATTGCCCTTGTTTTGCCCCTGTTCTGCCCCAGCAGATGAACCACGCCAAGAAATCGACCAGTGTTGTATTGTACGGCAAAGCGATGTTTGGGCGCCTCCGGAAGTCGAGTCGTGATCGCAATATGTGCAAAGTTTCCAGGTTATTTGCCTGGGCGTGAACAAAGATCAGTCTGGTGTCAACTCTCATATCAAGAATGTTCAGAAAGTTGAAAGCAGGGCTGGGTGACCCCWGTCATGGAAATTCCCCTCCATAACCCTTCCAGCATAAGATTCATGTCCATTCGCGAAATTGACCGCAGTATATATCGAAGACTGCTCGCTAAAGAATCGCTCGACATCGAGGTCGTGGAAAAACACGGAGTGGCGGCTGGGTCATGTTGGATGGCGTGTAGCGAGATATCGAATGAGATGGACCCCTATCAGAACCGCAGCCATTTTTGCATCTCAGATAGTGCAATAACGGGACACCCCAGCCCAATCATCACGGACCAAGTCGACCTCGGTCAAACACAGCTGTCTGTTTGTTCATGGGCTGCCGGGAGCGCGCATGCCGATCGACGGATAATATTGCCATGTATTCTCTCCGTCAATATGGATTTCTCGGTTTTCGTTTGCAACAGGAACTCGATTAGTGGTCATGACGACGCGTGGGCCTCCCCCTCACCACCCGGCAACACACACCTGCATGCGGGCCTCCAACGTCCATTCGCCGGGCAAACAAACCGCGTCCAACCTCACCAAACCCCTCTCTCTCGTCATTCTGATATCAATTGTTCAATTTCTCCAAGTCGTTCAAGCTGTTCAAAATTCTTCACCTTCCTCTTTCTTTTCTTCTCACAACCGATTGCTGCTTCTTTCACCAATAGTCTCATCACCGCAGAAGAAGACCTCAATCATGACTTCCACCCCGCGAGCTTCGCAACCCGACGAAAAAGACCTTGGGCCTGACGACAGTGCCTCAATGGTCTCAACCTCCACAGTCAATGGCCACCAGGCATACGCAGATCTCCAGACGCCAACCTCTTCATCGATATCCTCGTCAAACCGCAGTAACAACATCCCCTACATTACCCGCAATTCCGCACCTGGCCCCGGCTCGACTTATATCATAGTTGAAAAGTCTTCGGGCAATAACAAGGCGCTCACTTTCATCAGAGGATGCCTGCGCCTGGCGACTCCCCTCGAACTACTTCCCAACCCGCCCGTTCTTGACTGGGCCCAAGCAAAGGCGTTTGCGGACATTTGCAACTGGCATTGGCACTGCGAGGAATCGGACGGCTGGCTTGGCTTTCGAAATACGGCAACAGGGCGGTGGTTTGGTAGCGTCGTGCTTAATAAGGCGTCGGAGACCGTGTGTATGAGAGCGAGCGCCACCAAGTTTGGCGTGACTGAGCAGTTTTGTGTCAGGAAGGAAAAAGATGACGAAGGATATGCACTGCTTAAGAGAATGGATCTTAAGAAATGTGTAACTCTTATGCCGGTCGGGTCCAACGTTGGTTTCTTTCTCCACGGGGGTACGACGCAGCTGCACAAAACGACTTGGGAGTTTGTTAAGGTGGACCTTGGTGCTGTCTATGGGACAACGACAGATGGAAACTGCGGGGATTGACTGTGAAGAGTCGCAATGGTTTGACACCCAAAGACAGAATTAACAAGTAGTTTAAAGGATTCGAGGTGGAGATGTTCGGGGCGGGGCGAAACCAATTTCAAATATCGACGGACACGCTATCCAAGGTTGTGGCCCCTTGGGCACATTGCGTCAGGGTTAGCTGATCATCTGGGCTCAACAGATTGCCCATGATTCAGTGCGACGAATACAAGAACTCCCTTTCTTGACCTACACCCTGCTTCATGAGTTCCGCCCTCTTTATCAGGCACGGGCAAAGACCTAGCAAAGTGCACTCCCTGCTGCTGGCAAGCCCATTCGAGGCCTCCAAGAGTCTTGAGAACCTCGGCACCTTCTGTCACAAAGGTACCCCAGTGCATGGCTATTGCCACTGGTGGGTGTGGGTTTGAGAATTTTCCTGACTCTGGCCTCTCACCTGTGCCCTCACTCGTCGTGTCCTTGTCCAGGAGCTCTGTCATGAGCTTAAAGACGCGGACCGCATCCCATGGTGGCATGTGTATACCTGCAGTGATACCCGCGCTGTGCCGTGGAAAGGGGCTGATCCAGTCTGGTAAGGGAACTAAGCTGCGGAGGTAGGAATATGTTGACCCGACTGCGACTGGAAGCAGTAGTAGGTTTGGAGGGCCGAGTCTGTCTCTAATTTCGGAAAATGCCGGGCATGGAGGGTATTCGGTATCATCACTCTCCTGAGTGTTTGGCTTTGGTGTATTCTTTGCCGATGGTGGATTGGGAGGCCAATCCGGGGAACCGTGGAACTGATAGCCTGTGTCGCCGGCAAAGAAGATGCGGTATGTGCTACCGTCAGAGCCTTGACGGCGGAGATACCAGCTCGACCAGAGGGTAGAATTTGCATCGTTGCCTCCCCGTCCACTGCTGTGTTGGGCCGGTGTGCACCATATTTGGAGACTTGGTGTAGTGGAACTGTCCTTTCCTGGACGTGAGCAAAGGGTAGCTAAATCCCACCAGTCCATCTCCGTCACTCGCTCCTCGGAGATACCACACTCGACGAACCACGGACGGTTTCCCAAAGGCACGAAGAAGCGAACAGTTTCCTTGCTGCTCTCCCAGATGGCCATGATGGTATCATAGTCCAGATGGTCAAAATGATTGTGACTGATGAAGACGGCGTCGATCGGAGGCAGGTCTTGGACGCGGCATGGGGGTGGATAGGCACGAATGGGTCCTGCTCGCTGACTGGGTGAGCATCGCATCGAGAATATGGGGTCAAAGAGACAGCGGATAGGTCGAGACCCTTTCGCGGCATCGATGGGAGGTAACTGAACCAAGACGCCGGCATGGCCTAGCCATGTTGCTTTGGCGTGTGGTGATGTGGAAGAATCGAAGGAGAAATCGGGGTCTTCGATGCGCAACAATCGTGCAGCCTTCGCGCCGACAGAATCAGGCCAGTCCTTAACATCGCTGAAGTGTGGTCGTTTGCTCTTCTCTGGAAGCTTGCCTGTGACAGGAGAGTCGCGTAGGTGTGAAGCGGCCAGGTCGACACATGGGTCTTGATCCTCTCCCCAGCCGATATGATCCCAGACTTGGGAGCGAGTGGGCGTATACCAGCTTGGCCAAGGGTTCCGAAAGCCGGCTATGGCTTTGGTGTCAGCGTTGTTTGTAGGACGTGACCTGCCGGGGGATGGATCCCACGATGGCAGATAGCTACAGTAGGAGGACCATCCCGAGCTTGGCTTCAGGCGTGCTGGAAAGGCTCTTGTAGGGAGTACATGGTGGGGTGGTGCCGTTGATTCTCGCTGGGCTTCGCGGTTGACGTGTAGTTGCAGAGGTTCCGATCGTTCTGGGTTATCCATCGTGTGCGTATGTCAACTCGGACGGTGCGGATAGTTTGGTCTATAGGAAATGTTTGATTCTAAGAAATATTTCGTTGTTCAGGCGAGTGGAAAAGGAATGGAATCAGACACCCTGTAAGGTACAGGGGTGGGTGACGTCACTCGGAGGTTACTGTAGGTATCTGCCCATTTGGTTTCAAACAACTGTCCGCTGCCAGCTGGCAAAAACCCAGATGTTGGACTTCTCATTTGCATACTACACACCGGATAACAGTTTATCACCCAGTAAACAAATAATTGCGGTACCCGTTCGCGACATTTCATTTCTCCCAACATCCATGCTGGGACCTCAACCAAAGTTTGATATAGAGCGCCCCAACTACCGCCTTCAACGACATTGTACTTTCCCCACGCGTCGGTTACCATYGRCRACCAGAATCAGTTTCCACTAGGCGGCAAGCCCGAGTTGGTGCCCAAGTCCTCCTTGTACTCCTGAYCATCAACAACCAGTGGCTGACAATCCTGCAAGACAAACATCATGCGCGCCCACTCGGTCTTGCTCTTGTTGACCCATTGGTGTTGAGTCGCCCGCTGAATCGCAACGTCACCCCGCTTCATCGGGTGCACCTCTCCGCTGTCGAGCACCATGTCCACCTCGCCCTCCAGCACGATGCCGTAGTCGAGACTTTGCGTTCGATGCATTCCGCATGCGTAGCCAGGCGCAAAGTCCACGCACCGGAAAACGGTACCGCTCGGGTTGACCAGCCCGAGGTTTCCCGACTCCAGCACCCGTGTGTGCTCCGCCACGTCGGCGTCTTTGTTGAGGTTGACGGGGAATTCGGATGTCGTGTAGGCAACGCTGAAGGCAAGTTCACCTTCGGCGTAGGACTTCCACTCAAAGTCGTTCTGGCTGTGGACAATGGCCTTCCCTTCGGCGTTGTGGCCGGTGATGTAGCGGTGCAACTGGGGAAGGTCGGAGATCTTGCCGTTGTCTTCGGTGCGGTATGAGGACCCCATTGTGCTGATGGAACGAGACGAGCTCAGGTGAGAAGAAAGGCAAGCAGATGTCTGTTCTTTTGACGGGAGAATCCAATGGGTTGTCCAAGGACAAAAAGAACTCTGGTCAAGGACAACAACGATCGGGAGAAAGGAGGAGGTTGTTTGGAGAAGAGCAAGAGATGGTCAGTCGGAATCCCCAATCTCAGTCCGCGGAACGAGTCCGGATCCTCTTGCTTTTTTCTCTCCCTTCTCTTGCCGGTTTCCAACTTCCCTTGCAGGAGTCTTAGTAAGGCACTGCAGCGATACGTTCTGTACACTGCATTCGATGAACCAAGGAACTACGACCGTCAATCACAACCACAGATCCGTTTGCTGGGGAAGCAACTGAGGTGGGTTACGTGCGCATCGTTCGCGCCCCTCCACGTCAAATTGGGGCTTCGCGGCCAACCCATGTCAAGCACGTTCCGGTTGAATGCACCGCTCACGTCGCACAACCGACCCGCGTGGACCGCATCCCAAGGGGACGGGAAGCGATAAGTCTCACAGTCCAGACACACCGCTCAAATCTCGCGTGTGGCGGGCCTTGACAGCGCCGCCGCCGTGCTGCGGACAGTGGCACTACGACCTTAACTTAATATCACCATACGGCCGCGTCCAGAGATGCCAATCAGTATCGGTCTCTTACACCCGACAGAAGGGTGAAGGTTGAAGAATCGTACCAGCTCCCGCCCTCGTATTCCGTTTCTTTGCAGCGATGTGTGTTCACTGACGTGGCAGGTTGACCAGATCCGGCCGGTTGACGAGGTCCACGGCATCGGTGACCCACTCACCTCCGGGCCGCGGCCTTGGCGACCCGGATCCGGATCCGCAGTTGACGACTTCCGACCGGAATCCGGCCCCACATGTAATCCTTGTCCTCCCCGATTGACCGATGGCCAAGTATTTCAAGTAGAACACACATAGTATTCCAAATACAGCTGATATCAAGATTTTTCTCCTTACCCTATACGGGGAAAGACCATGATGGTGAAAAATACCGGACACGGGGTCTAGACCCATGCCTGTTATGCTCTGCAACCCAGGTCCCGAATGAGTCTCCCTCTACAAAACTGGGTCGCTACACGTTCACGTTTACCACGTACTTCGAGGACATGTCGACGAACTCTGCAGTTAGTGCGTCAGTCGTCGATGGATGTTTCTGCGAACAAGCGCGATCTACTTCCAGTGGACAACAAGTGGAAGCTCCGGCATTACAAAGAAAGCAGCTAGAAAAGAGGAGAAAACTGCATGATCTAAGACCCGCGGGGACTGCGTTGGGGCTTTCATGTTATCCAAGGAACAGGAAGTTTGGTTCAACTCCATTTGATACAGTGTTTAGAGAGTGTCTCGTTGGTTAGGGCATATTTTTCGTTCATAGCGATGCATGCAGAGGTCCTGGGGTCAGGTCTCAGTACAGTCTTTCATTCTACACATTTTAAACGAATGGATGCTTTCTCGTTTCTTTCTGCTAGAACAACACGTTCATTGCTCTGGTATACACGGTGATATTCTGTGCAAGTACTCGGTGTTGAAGCCATCGCCATGTCTTGGCTTCCTTGTCACAGGGTGGATGCGGTCACACATGGATACCCTGTATATATATAGTCGGACTTCGTCCTCCTCTCCTTTGGCCTCTCTTTCTCTTCAATCAATCAAGACATTCACCACCACTTTCGCCGTCTCTCGTGAACACTTGCTTCGTATGGTTCAACACTTGGGTACTGTACAGCTTGGAATAATTAGAGGTATAATTCCGACTGGGGCGCGGGGGTTTTCTGTCCGGGTTGTGCAGTGAGCTTAGTAATAAGCTTGAGGATCTGGACGGCAAAGTTGTTAGTGCTGCGTCCTAGTGATGTTATAATGGTAAGGGAGATAGCTTACAAGCTCGTAGTCCGCCTTCAGGGATGCAAGGCCTTCCTTATTGACAAGTTTTTCGCTGTCCAGCTTTATCTGAGTTCGGACGCTGTTGGCTGGCAGACCTGGTCTAGGCACATGTGGGCCATGAGTTGCCATAGTAATCGTCGTACTCAGTCTGAGAAACATGAGACTGGAGAGAGAGAGGAGTATGGATCGGAGAATGTCAGATCGCACATGGCCGGTGCCTGCTCCTTTCATCTCAGTGCAAGCGGCCTCGTTGAAACCAAGAATGCAATTGAATAGTGACTCCAGCTGCAGTCGTTGAACGTTGACCAATTGGTGATATACACCCCACTGCGCCGGGCCGGATATTGCTGATAATCTTTTACTCAAAATTTCGTCTAACAGCGTGGTGGAACAGACAGGAAGGTTGAACTGGCGCATTACGCTTTCCGCATCGTCGACAAGCTTGGCGTGGAGATGACCGGATCCGTCGTTTGAGTTTTCCTTGGATTTGGACGCCATTGTGAAAGAAACCGCGTGTGGTAAGAAGTAGAGGAAGGCGAATGGTGCAAGTAGCAAATGAGGTAGTGAAAGACGTTGGTTGACTACCTGTAGAGAAGGTCGTGACGTCCCCCAAGATCAAAAAGATGAGCAATAATATCGTTGAAGTTGTCCTCTCGGCTTATTCAGCGCAGTGTAGTAGGAGTAAAGAGAGAGCTGATTAGGACCGGATATCAGAAGCAGAAGAGGCAGAAAGCTACCTCTATATCTATACGTTGGCGGAGAGTCCTGTGACGATACCTCAGAACCGTCTGGGATACGAGCCCTGGTCATGGAGTTACTCTGCTGGTAACCTCCCGCTTCCCTCTGTTTCATCATCCTACAAACAAACACTGTTAGCGTCATTGGGCTGTTGACATCGTAGGCCTCATGCTCTTACCCATGCTCTCGCTCCACTATTTACCACATGGGATCTGTATGCCTCCTTCTCACAACTTCCATTTGGCTCAGTCAAGGGCTGCCATTGGGGTTTTGCAGTTCTTCCGAGTTCCATCGGTTTGCTAGATGGTCATCTTTTGAACGGCCTGCATCGGCGGCACTGCCCATCAAAGGTAGTAGGCGCCAAGGAAGATGGGTGTCGCCAAATGTCTGCTTCCCATTCTGGCTAGCGAGGATGATATCATTGGTCAGATGCGCTAGTGCGACTGCTCATTGGTTCCCGAAGGTTGGTACTCCACCTGCCGGCCTGTACCTCCGGCCTAGCTCCGGCCCTCCGGTCTCTGTGGACCCGACCCGACCGGCCGGCCGGGCTCAGCCACTGTTACTACGTCTGGGCAATCTGCCTTGCCTTTCGGTATCACAGCCATGTTTCGGGTGGAATAACCACCTGTTTTATCGCAAATGATCATGATTTTTATTCTGAAGTTTTCAGTCAATGCTCGTGCGTGGTTTCGTACGGGAGGTTGGTGAACAAGTGGAAAGTACATTCTTGTCCTTTGCTCTGTCTTCCAAGCGTCTCTTTCCAAGCCCCATACTATTTCGCCTTTCTGACATGTTTCCCTATGATATCTCCTCCGAATCTGGCAGAGAAACAGCGAAATGCCTCGGACATCCTCAAGACCTCAACATCTGGCGCCCATCAAGACTTCTTCGGGGGAGGGGATTCGGTGAGCTTCGTGACAAGCTTGAGGATCTGTGTAATTTGCTGGTAAGTATTTTGTGGCCAATGAGGTATTGAGCGAACATGTGTGTTAAAAGGAAAACTTACCAGCTCGCAATCGGCTTTAAGGGAAGCAATGCCTTCGTTCGCGACAAGTTTTTTGCCACTGAGACCCAAAAAAGTCCCCATGGTGATTGTCGTACTRGTYCTGACAAAGATCAGACTAGTGAGGGATAGGAGTATTGCCCTGAGTATCTCGGAAGGTACATTGTGGTCCCTGGTGTTTATCTTCCATCCGGCGCAAGCGTTGCTGTCAAGGCCATGGAGGGAGTCAAATACCGTCTCCAGCTGTAAACGATGGATATCGGTCATTTTATGATAAGTACTCCATTCTACCGGAGCAGTAACTGTTGACACATCGTGGCGGACAATTTTGTTCAGTAGATCGGCAGACAAGATAGGAGTGTTGAACTGGCGTATGATATTTTCTGCGTCATCGATGATCTGGGCATGGACCTGTCCAGGACCGGCCTTCTCAGTGGTCTTGGAGGCCATGTTGGTGAGGGACTGGAGGGAGTGTAGCTGAGTGGTYGAAGAAGAGGCGAAGACAAGAACTGATGGTCGCTAGGAAAGGTTGTCAACTAATGCAGAAGGTAGAGGACTCCGGTTGTTGTGTGCCGTACCCAAGGGGGTTATGGGTCAGATGAATGTAGGACTCACTAGAGGTATAGTGGGTGAAGAACTAAGAGAGTCGAAGGAGGGGTACCTACTTATATGTGAGTGACGGGGCCTGAATAGCAACACAGAAAGCAGAGATGATCGGTCCTAAAAACCTTTACCCGCTTGGATGCCATCGCCTGCCAGCTTGACTGTTGTTACGTGGCCAAGCTTCTGTGTTTGGAGCTCCTGGCCGTCGGTTTGCCCTGTAGTTATCCTTCCGTGTCGGCACTGGATCTCTCTTCTAGCCCGCATTACAAACGACCACTCTGGAGCGATTGGATTGTTGAAACTCGCATGATGGGCGAGTTTCTAGCAGATGGATGCTCTGGACTGACATTTCAACGTATTCGAGTACCGGATAGTCCTGGGAGATGACGGAGGGATGCTTCTGTGTTGGAGACTTGAGAGCCCTGGTCTCTATGTCGTTGCTCTTACAAACGGAAGCCAGTTGTCTTCTCATGAGGGCTCTACATTACCCCTGTTTTGCCCAAGCGGAATAACCACGCCAGCAAACAAACCTGTATTGTATGGCAGTCGCCATCAAGTTGCTGTCATCTTTCCATGCCGAAACTGCACACCAGGAACTAATGAAACTTCGAAAGGAAAAGAGGGAAGAAAAGGAGAAAAGAAAAAGAGAAAAAGTAAGAGATAGACGAATGTTGGAGGCGAAAAGACGACAACAGAAAATGTGCTTGATTGTGAAAGTAGAACGGAAGAGGACGCGGGAAGGAAAACCAGGGCAGCTAAACACCTGGGGARAAAGTGCCGGGGAATGGGCGCCCAGAGCACGGACTCTCAAGGAAAAAGGGAAAAAAAGAAAGAACGAAAGAAAAAAGCGAAAAAGCGAAAAAGCGAAAAATGGAAGAGGGAAACAACCGAAAGAAGAGAGACAAAGAAGAAGGGAGAGAGAAGATTACGAAGTGTCTCGCACAGCTTTTTTTCATCATCCTCATTCACATTCGTTCAGTCCAAACCGCTATCTTCCAAAGGCCTATACAAACATGAACCAAACGCCTTGCCAACAGCCAGCCCTACCCATATCTTACAACCTCCCATATGCACATTTTGAACAACAAAAAAAAAAAAAAAACACAATCACATCACTGCCCTACATCCCACGCAAACCAAGCCTAAACCCTAGCACTAACCACCTTCTCCTCCTGATCCACATGCGGCTCCGACCCCTTCTCAGGATGATGGAAGTACTCATCATCGCGCTGCATGCGTGTGATATAGCCAGGCGGCATCCACTTGTGCGAGTTCCACGGCTTGATGCCCGGCTCACTGTACATGAGGTCGACGTTTTCGAGGGACAAGCTGACGGACTCGTACAGGAAGAACCAGACTAGCAGTCCACCGAGGAGGTTGGTGCCTACGAAGACGTAGCCGTAGGAGTAGCCGATGCCGTCGGTGGCAAGTGGGGTGAGGAAGGAGATCATGACTGGGAGAGTTTGTTAGTTTTGTTGATGTATGGATGGGGAAGGGGGAGGAAAAGGTGACACTTACAGTTTCCAAGCCAGTTACCAGCCGTGSCAAGCGAAGCCTGCTTGGCACGGGTGCGCAGAGGGAAACTCTCGCCGATGACCACCCAGGCAATGGGACCCCAGGTGCAAGCGAAGGAAGCGATGAAGAGCGCGGCCGAGACGATCATGACGATACCCGAGGTCTTGTTTTCCTCGGGTTTGAGAGCGGTGCCCATGGAAGCGAACACGGCCAGCCAGGCCGCCTGCCACATAGCACCGATGAACAGCGGCCATCTGCGTCCGAAGCGCTCGACGACCCAGAGACCGAACAGCGTCGAGAAGACGTTGACAGCGCCGAGGATGAGCTGTGTCTGAATGGGGTCCTGGATACCCGCCGACTGGAAGATGGTAGCGCCGTAGTAGAAGAAGTAGTTGACGCCAGTCCACTGCTGCAAGAAGTGAATGCCGATACCCAGGAATGTGCGGTACACCTGCTTGGGAACACCGTTCTTCTTCGGGATGAAACACTCCTTCCAAGTCCCCACCGCCGTAGTCCGCTCCTTCTCCAACACCTCGCGCATCTCCTTCATGTCATCCTCTACCAGCTCGTTATGCGGATCATTCTTCATACCCCTCAGTCTCGCCATCGACATCCTCGCTCCTTCCCAATCCTCCCTACCCGCCAACCACCTCGGCGACTCGGGGACCAGCAAAACACCCACGCCAAGCGGGATAGAGAAGAAAATGCCCAGACCGATGACGATGCGCCAGGAAGCGTCCTGCTCCTGGATCTCGCGCACGCCGTAGTTGATGATGTTGGCGATCAGGATTCCAAAGGTGATGAGCAGCTGGTAGGAGGCGACGACGGCGCCGCGGATCTCGCGCGGCGAGCACTCGGACTGGAACATGGGCACGCCGACGGAGAGGGTGCCGACTCCCAAGCCGGCGACGAAGCGGCCCATCATCATGTGCACCCAGGAGTGCATGGCGGTGATTTGGATGGTGTTGCCGATGATGAAGATGAGGACGCCGAAGGTAAGAGATTTGCGGCGGCCCCACCAGTCGGCAGTGCTGTAGAGAGGGGGTGGTGGTTAGTATTGGTGGTGTCTAGATTGAGTGTGTTGGAGAGGGAGGGGAGGGGAGAGCTTACTATGATGAAGTCAAAGACCCGATAAGTGTACCGATACTCATGAGTGATACTAATAGTGACTGGATGATGGACTTGAATTCCCTATGTCCATCTGGGTTGGTGGTCTGGCCGAACCTGTCCTTGAAGTCGGTGAACAGGAGCATGCCCGAGATCTGACCGGTGTCATAGCCGAATAGGAAGCCTCCTATCGCGGTGACGGCACCGAGAAGGATGGCTTCGATGCCAATGTCGGCGCCATTGATCTTGATTGACCTAGTGAGTGATGAGTGTCAGTACCTGTCTAGTAGAATCTCCCATTCGACTCTGGAAGTGAGCTTACTTCTTCCCCAGAACCATGATGGGCCCTCCTGAATAGGATTATGGGGTTATACACTGCTTGGTAGTATACTCGGTGATGGATGAATCACCTCGGTGAAAAACAATCCACATGTAAGTAAAAGATGTGAAGTTGAATGGAGTGAAACAGCAATAAGGGTCCATCTTGCGGGTTCCAGATCGACTATATGAAGACCTTTCTTTCATGGGACCCGACTTCTGGAAAACCTGCCGTTATCATATCCACTTTGCCCGCTTACTGTCTCTTGTGCGTTGTGAGGTTGATCAATCCTTATGATGTCACAATCGGTCCTATACACCCTGGTCAAAACAAAGCCTCGAGTCAGCTAAGGGTTCTATTTCCTCATTGGGGATGGTCTTACATACTGTGTGGTATGCCGTCGGCCGGCTGGGCGGTCGTCTCCTTTTTCTTTGAGCCGCCCAAGCCGCAGCTTGTGCCGAACTTGTGCCGTACATGCAATATGAGTACCCCATGGGGATTTTTCTTTGTTGGAGAGAAAGACCCCAGAAAAACATCAAACATGGCACGGCTCGTGGTTCTGTCTTCATTCCCATGCGGCGCGGCGTCTGGGGGCGTCCAGCCGTCCAATCCAAGCTTGCCAAGGCATTGGCTGTGACGTAACATGGCGCTGTCTTTAGTCTGCAAAATCCGGGGAAGTGTTTATCCTGACTTCTCGGCGTCTGTCATTGTAGGCTGGTTGGGTGTCCAAGCCATCAATCCAATTCGATATTGARTGATTGTACGGTAGGGTCGGTGAGAGGAAGGAGACGAAGAAGAAGAAGAGAAGATGTACTGGGCTCAATGCGTCTTGGGTGGTTTGGTGGTCATCTGACCCTTTTCGCATCATCGCCGATGGTCATGACCGTAAAGGTTTGTGGCRTTCCGAAGCCCACGATAGAATCCGAGCCGACTTCGTGTCGGCCTCATGTCGGCCTTGACAAGGCTCTGAGCGGGCCTGTTGCTACGACCAAGCACGACTAGTTGGGAGGTGGTGAAGAAAAACATCAGTTACCCGACCCCGTGTCTCGCCCCCACATTATTCCTCAACTAAACTGGGGTACAGACGGTCGATTGCCTTTTTCTGGAATTTCTACGTTGCGTGTTGCTTTCTGGCTGGCCGGTGAGCGTGCCACGTGCACGGTGCTTTCTCCAATTTACACTACCAACGCTTCCCCCAGTCTTCCTTGCTTTCCCCATTCCCCCGCTATTACCCCTTGCTCTTCTCCGCATAGTATTTTCCTGGGGAAAAGCCATTGGCCCGAAAACCCCATCAAGATAAGTTCGAGGGTAGCATCCCCAGTGGGACTGATGGCCCATTTTTCCTCAGGAAAGGCCCGAATGTTCCCCGTTAGGCTGTCAATCTGCAAAGGGTCCAGGCTGTTCCCAGTTGAGGTTGGGCGATGTCTCAGGTGTCTCCGACAGCCGGTTTTCGGAGAGCAGAAAATGATCTTGATCGCATCGCGTGGTGACGGAGTTGCACAATACACTACAATGAAAGTGAAGTGATATGTTGTTCAAGGTCGAAGTGGAACCCACAGGCCATGACCCGGGCCCGCTGTAAAGCTGGGCCTTATAAGCGCTAGAATCAAGGCGGTTCTTCAACAAATGGCAGCTTACGCTGCCCGGCTAGCTCAATCGGTAGAGCGTGAGACTCTTAATCTCAAGGTTGTGGGTTCGACCCCCACGTCGGGCTCAATTCCCGGCGTTTCCAAACGTCCTTTCTTTTTGCGATTTTGCACTTCATGTTTTTTGGTGCTTTTCATTCTTTTTGGGTTCCTCCTGATTTTCGGGTTTCGTCTATTATTTTTCTTCCTGTCCACGATGCATCATGTCATTCGATTGCTTCCAAATGCTTTCAATGACAGAAATCTTCTCTTCCCATGTATCAGTGGTAAAAAGGCCCTCGAGTTATTTCGAGGCGCGAATGCGGCGTGGATGAATACAGTACGTACAGTCATCGGCCAGTAGTCCGAGCCGGATCTCTTGCTCAGCTCTCGGACTCCTCATCGGGATGTCAGAAAGCCTCAAAAGCCTCATCAAAGAGTTTTTGCATAAGAAGATGGATATCGGGCAAGCTGAAATGTGATTTCCAGCGCAAGCACTCACCCAGTTGACTTCCCTCAACCTGATATGCTGCTCGACAACATGACCCATCACACTTCCAAACAATGCTCCCTATTAAAAGGTCTTCTTTCAATCCTCGTTTTCACACACCTATGAAGGTGGTTGGTGTTGATACTAGTGGTTGTTGGTTGTAATGTGGATTGAATGTAATTTGTTGAAATAGATATTTAGGTAAGAAGAGAAACAAGATACATCTAAGCAAAAGCCACCTTGATGACCTCGATGTGGTTATTGTTCGTAAAAGACAAGGCCAGCGTCTGTCCACTTGGATCCAGGTAAGGATGTTGAACACCGGCATAGACCAATCCGCCTTTGATCGGTTCGCTCTTGTATACCTGAACATCCGGGGTCCATGGGCCTTCCAGAGAGTTGGCTGTTCGCAAGTACACTTTACCATCGCCTAGAAATGTCTACACGTTAGAGACGACACGAACAACGTCAAAGGGAAGGAAGGAACGGGAAAACTCACCAAAAGCAGACAAATGTACCAGCATATAACACTGGTAATGCTCATTCCACGCAACCTGACCCTGACCAACAGCCCACCAGACCGCCGTCTCAGCATCGAACTTGGTAAGAACCTCTGACTTCCAACCCTGCTGACGGCCCCAGAAATACTCGTACTTGTCCGGATCGAAAGCGTCTTCTGCCTTTACCCTGGCAAGGTAGGCGTAGCTGGAGTGAGGCCATCCAGTAACCGAGTTCGGCGGGCCGCCCCAGATGTAAATGTACTCCGAGCGCTCATCGCGGTAAGCGCACTGGTCTCCATATTTGGCGGTGGTGTTGGAATCCCACCAGAACCCCCTGTTGCCGAAGCGTTGGGTGACTGTGGGTATGTCGTTGATGACCTCGACCTTGGCGACGCCAGCGCCTAGGAGGTCGCCGGTTTCGTTGGCGTTCTGTCTTCGTTGTTAGTGGATGATGTTCGTACGAGATAAGCGTGCGGAGGTTTGCATACCACAAGATAGTAAAGAGCGGCGGTAGCGGTCTCGGCATCGGTCTCGCAAAGACTCGTRCCGCCGAAACCGTACTGGTTSGTTTCACCCCATTCCTCGYTGAAAGGRATCAACTGATTCTGATGCGGAACAGGACAATCRTCGTTCARGTTSAGATCCACCACGGTCAAAGGGTCATCCGTCAACAGGGAGACTGAGTCCCGAACCATGCCATGAAAACCGGGAGTGTCCTCAAGGAAGTTAGAGACCCCAGAGGCGCACCACATGGTGTCTCCGAAGACAGCGTACCATTTACCGGCAATCTTTCCGGTGAAGCCTAGATCGCGGTAACTGGCGCTATTGTTGGCGACCTGGAAACCGAGTCTTTCGACATTGCAGATGTTAAGGGGGGATTCGCCCTCTGATTGCGTGTTATCGACCTGGACATCGGAATGGTAAGGCGGATGCTGATGGTGCAGACGGGCTAACCAACATTGTGCCGGGCGTGTTAGCAAGATCAATGTAGTGACAAAGACCAGCAAAATGTGATGATGTAAAACATGAAAGAGCATCTGATATTGGTATTGCGGCGCTCAGGCACGCGGATGGAAAAGGGTTTGAACGATCGACAGTGGTGGCTTGGATTGTAAGAGGAAAACTATCTAAGGTTATGCTTGGCTGGCTAAGCCTTTATAGCTATCCTGGTCAGTACGCAGAACACGTCTTCCCAGTATCATTGGTCTCGAAAGACGTAGTAGAAGAATATGTAACATGGGTAGAAGTAACTCATTTCTACATCATCGCCTGTAGTGGCTTGGGTAGAAGGAGGATTCGGAAACTAATATGGTCATTGTCATGCCATCCACGACGGCGGGTTTGTCGGATTCCAACTCGAAACGATCAGCAAAGAAACTGGCGGCCATAACGAGTCAAGATGTCCAACCATCTCGGCTGGGCAACGGTTTGGTGACAATGGAGGCATAGCTTTGCCGCCGGAGCTAATAACCGAAGCAACGAGGATGTTGTTGGATGGGAAGGAATACAAAATACGTCCTGTAAGTAGGGAGGTGACACGGACCCTGAAGCGGCAACACAGCCAGGAACATGAAACACGAAACGAAACTTCTGAAACGAAACCGAAGAAGGAAAGTGAGAAACTGAAAAGATAAGAAACAAACTTGACGATATTCGAAAAATTGGAAAACATGAAATATGTACCTTCACCACTTTGCATCCCCCCACCTTCATGCTCTTCCGCGGATGGAGGGGGAGGATGTTCAGGGGTCGTCTCTAGGGACCTGTCGTTGGCACCACCGTGATCCCCCTGAAGGACCTTTTGCGATTCGTCCCTGACTTTCCGGAAGAAGCTTCGCATTGTGAATCTGAGGGTGGATGAAGATGTGATGATAATCGATGATCTAAGAAGTCAATCTGGCGTCGAGACAGAACAGCGAAGCCAGATTGAAAAACTAATTGGTGTTTGGTAAAAAGTAACACGACGTTCTTCCTGCTGCAAGTCTTGTCATGACTTCTTTTTAAACATGTTTGATCAACTTTGATCGTCGGTCAGTGGTCTGGAGAGGAGTCTGAGAGTCAACTTGGCGATTTCAGAACTTGATTGTCAAAAAGCGATCTTCGATTCCTCAAACAAGATGTCACGGCGGAGAAAACCCCGCACACACCCACTCACTGCACGACGGAGGTTGCCGAGGCATGTGAAAGGCGGAATGCTATTGCGGGGGAGATAAGATAAGAACAGGTACGTACCACCTATCTCTACGTAGAGGTAGGTACCTCTAAGCTCCACCTTTAACGAACCGCCAAACCTTCTTATCGGAAACAAGGAACCGCCCCTGCTCAAAGGATTGACTCTCGAAGACAACACAACACAACACTGCGACGCGCCCCTCACCACATTACAAATCACACCCGGAAGGCGGTCTAGATATAACTTTCAAAACGACCAGCAGTTCCTACAAGCTCGTACTCAGTGAGGAAACCATATCGGCAACATGGAATACAAACCCCAACCCTCCTCCCCTCCCCGCGTCCAACCGCGTCTAATCATCCACGGCGGCGCCGGCAACATCACCCCCGCCAGCCTCGGCCCGGAGCTCTACGCCGCCTACCGCTCCTCCCTCCTAACCATCGTCTCCAAAGCGCACACCTACCTGACCACGCCCCAGTCCCAATCCAATTCCAATTCCACTTCCTCCTCATGCTCAAAACTCCCATCAGCCCTCGAAGCCGCCACCTACGCCGTCACCCTCCTCGAAGACAACCCTCTCTTCAACAGCGGCCACGGCGCCGTTTTTACCCGTGATGGCATCAACGAACTCGAAGCTTCCGTGATGGTCAATCGGGGACAGGCCAAGCGCGGGGTGGGCGTGACTGGGTTGCGCCACGTTCGGAATCCGATTCTTTTGGCGAAGAAAGTTTTGGAGCACGGGGAGGACGATCTTTTGGGTCGTGGAAAGAAGCTAGATAATAATGATGGGGAGCCGGATCTGGATGTCCCCTCGGCGCAAGGACACACGCTGATCCACGGCCCGACGGCGGAAAAGCTGGCGAGGCAGTATGGGCTCGAGATGGTAGACCCCAGTTACTTCTTTACGCAGAAGCGGTGGGATCAACATATTCGCGGGTTGGAGAGGGAGAAGGAGCAGAAACAGGACGGGCTTGATGCTGCTGGTGTTTCGGCGACTTGGAGCAAGATCGAGTATCTCCCGCAGGGAACGGTCGGTGCGGTCGCGCTGGATGAGGAAGGTGTGATTTGCGTGGCGACTAGCACGGGCGGCATGACGAATAAGTTGACGGGCAGGATTGGCGATACGCCTGTTGTCGGGGCTGGGTTCTGGGCTGAGGAGTGGACGGAGGAGGGCGATCCGACTTCCCCCCATAAGATCGCGTCGCGGAATCCGTTGTATAGCCCGGGACCGGCGGTGGTTTTGTCGGATGCGCTTAAGGGCCCGATTGCTGATTGTCTGCTTTCGCCTTTTCTCTATACCCCTGCCCATCAAGGCTCATGCGGCGAGTTGACCACCACCCGGTCGATTGGTGTTTCTGGAACAGGCAATGGTGATTCGTTTTTTCGCACTGCTGCTGCGAGGACTGYGGGTGCCATTGCTCGGTATTCTGTCCTTCCTTCAACCGTGGCCCTGACCAAAGTTGCTGGGCCGTCTGGAGAGCTCCAGAAGAGCGCCGAGGATCGATGGGGCAAAACTGGCGAAGGCGAAGGTGGCATTATCGGTCTGGAGTCGGTGGTCGTGCGGGACGCAAATGGGAATGTCGTCGAGACTCGGTCTGAGATCCTTCAGGACTATAACTGCGGGGGCATGTATCGGGCTTGGATAGACGAGGAAGGTGTCGCATATGCTCGTATCTTTCGAAAGGATCAGGATATCCCAACTTCATATATCGGCGAAGGTAAACCCGAAGATCCGCGGGTTTGGAGTGGCGAAAAGATCTAGTAGACTAGTTAGACTGGTTCCCTTTGTCTTGAACACGTTAGCCGGTAACACGTTAGCAAAGCGCATGTTGTCTTCCAAAAAAAGAGAAATATTATTCGGATGGCTGTTCTTCCGCGCTGAGGCAAAGCATCCACGCTGTCCCCTTATATGGCAAGCGTAACCAACAAACCCGTTTCTATGTTACATGGAACGCCGCCACCCAAAATGCTGACTGTCATGAAATGCGTAGACAAATACACAGCCTAGCCCAACCGAGACGGGCCAGGTGGGAGAAAGGAGTTGAGAGAGATGATATGGTCGACAATCTTTGTGCATCCTAAATCGAACCTTTTAAATGACCGCTGTATTGTATTTAAGCAAGGACTTTTTCGTTGGACGGGGGTGGCGCAGGAGCCTAGTAGTGAAAGAGAGTGCGAGTTAGCGACCACCAGTTGATTGTCTCTCAACGACCTTCCCAGGCATACCTCTAGCTTTGTGGCACCCGCAAGCATCTTCTGGAAACCAATACCGACACCCTCAATAACAGCCAGGAGAACAGCGCAGCCGATAGCACCGTTACGGGCCGCCTTGTAACCACCACGAATCGCCAACGCGCCACCAGTGAAGAAACCGGCGATGATGGAGTTCCACGGGTCCTCCTTGTGGTTCCTTAGCCCCTTGATACCGCAGTCGAATGTGCTGAAAAGACCACCCCAAACACCTGGATGCCATCATGTGTTAGTATCGGTGCCGTGGCAAGTGCCGCATAATATGTGTCAGGCGGGTTGACTAACCGAAGTTACCGCCGAGCGCAGGGGCGCGCATCTTGATGGCAGTGATGGCGCCGATTCTCCTCTCGCCGTAAGGGCTGTTGCGGAAGCCCTTGATACCGTGCCAGATCGTACCACCGATAGCCTATGGTCGGCGACATTGTGTGTCAGTAACTCCATGCAGCAAGCAGTCAACAGAGGTTGAGGCGACGGCGACAACAACGAGGGGTTTAGGTCAACCACAATCGACATGTGTCGTCTTGTTGGTAGCCCATATGGTGGAAGAACAAGAGCAACGTAGAGGGAGAACATACACCCATGGCGAAGGCACCACCGAAATCGTTGAGGATAACCCACGGGCAAGGGTCGCGAGTGTGATCCATCTTGGCGGGTGGTTTATGGGGATCGCGAATTCAGCGGGGATCGGGTGGTCTTTCGGAGAGGAGTGAATATGTCGCAGTCGAGTTCTAATTCGGAGTGCGACAATGAGGGAGGGAGGTCGTCGGGGAGCAAGGCGACGGGCGGTGGTTGGTGGAGGAGGACTGGTGGTGTTGCTGGGTGGGAATCGGCGGATGGATGGATTTGTGGTAAAGATACGGGCGCGGAGTTCGGAGACGTTTGGTGATGATCTCAGAAGCCAAAGAAAATTATGACCGCCTTGCAGGGGTCAGTTCCGGGCAGGCCCACCGACCTTGCTGTGCCAAGACCCGGCTTTCCTGGCCCGAGCGTCTCTTGTTTCAGTGTTACTCGGTACCTCGCCGATACATCGAGACTCTCCTGCCTACACTTTGCGCCAACATCTTGACGAGTCCAACCGACGATGGTTTGTGATGGTCTCGTTGATCGCCGACTATGGAACCAATTCACCCATATGACTTGCATTCAGCACGAGTTGTGGGGTGCTATTCACCCTTGTCGAAGCCATTCCTCGGTGTCCTCGGTCAAGTGACCTGCCTACTCTGTAAAGGCATGAAGCTGTGAAAAGGGGAAAGACCAAATTCGAGAACCACAACCTTACCGAGACGGCTTCGTGCATTCTGCCTTCTTCTCCAGCGAGTACAACAAGAAGACAACATACCGGGCAGGGTTCGGATCAGGGGGCGAGCAGATGCGGCTCATTCGTTTTCGAGTGTCAAGCGCATGTTGAGTATATTGTTCAAGCGGCTATCCGCGTCTCTTACCGCCAGTTCGTTGCCGAGGCGCCCTGCCATAATACCA